>VDFB02055273.1:0-65523 GCA_007258455.2 Sequoia sempervirens
TATCATATATGAGTGTACAATCACTATTTGTAAGGAAAATGGAATTGTATGTACAAATATTTATCCAAAACTTTTGATTCTAATAGATGTGGTGTTTCATGCCACACATGTGGTGTAAAGCCAGTCAATTATGGTGCAGGACCGATCAATTATGATGCACAAACAAATGTAGGTTTTTGGCTTCCTAGGCTTTCTAACAAATACATTGTTTTAACTAATAATTGTTTTTACTATCTAATGATTGTGGTGTTCTACTTTATGGCCTAAAATTGATGTTTTCTAAGTGGTTTTCCATTTTTGGAAATTTCTAGATTTGATCATAAAACACAACAAACACTTGAAAAACAAATTTGGTTGATTTTGACTCATTGAATTTATGGTAGATAAGTATTTGGAAATTTTTCTTCCAAAAAAATTGTTTGGAATTGGTTCACAAACAATATAAGCAAGCACAACCTAACTAGTAGTAATAGGATTATCTACTAAAGTGAGGTTACCTTATTGAACAATAGGGGAAATGGGTGCTTTATGGCCTAGGTCATAGAACACCACACTTCTCCAATTGTCACTCAAATATGCCCTAGGGTCTCAAATTGGATTGACTTTCAAACCCAAAGGTGAGTCAATTCTCAACAAGGAGGACCTAGGAGGGGGTTCTTTAAGCTTTGAAGGGTTCACCACCAAGCAAAAGCTTGGAAAAGATAATTTAACATTCAACTCACAAAAACTAGTAATGCAAGCCAAATAATGAGTGCAAATGACAAAATTAAGTAACAAAAAGCTAGGATGTGTGTACCTAGGAAGTATGGAAATGTGATGGGGATTCTAGAAATGTAAAAATACTATCAAAATATTCTAGGGAGGACTAAGATTCCCTTACTATTATCTTAGTCCCCCTGTTGTTTTTTAGAGTACATGTAGAATCTTCAGATGTCAGAATAGTATCTAAAAGAATCTCTGCAAAAATTCCACTTGGAGGACTAAGACACCCTTTCTAACAACTTAGTCTCATCTTGAATTTTTGAAATATCTAAATGTGATCCTAAGACTCAATGTCTACACTTCCTTCTTCTCTGATCTCAGGTCCTGAAACTTCTAGATCTAGCATGTAGGTGAGTTTCCATGAAGATGACAACTTTGCAATGCAACTTTGAAACTTTACATTTCAAATGATCTTCAACCTAAATTTGCAAACACAAACATGCAAGAGAGGAAAAACTTGTTGATTGTTAGTAAATGAGGGTTTGTCTTGGTTAAACCTCTTGTTGGTAATTAAAGCATTGAATGAAATAGAATAATGAAGGGAAATGATGAATGAAAAAAGTGCTATATATGTTGCAACTCAGCAAACCCTTGTTATAAAATATGCAAACTTGTGTGAAATGGCTATCTTGAATGCAGATCTTGAAATGCTTGAATGCTTGATGGATATTGACATGAATTTCTTGCTTGAATAAAAACCCTACATCATAAATGTTAGCTCAAAAACACACATGATGCTTTAATCTTGATGATGGCTCCAAATTCTTGATGAATTGCTATCGAATGCTCTTTTGATCATAAACTTGGTGTAATGCATGAATAATTGATTGCTTAGATGATAAAATGAATGAAAGAACCTTGTATTTATACTTATCCATGGTTAATATCTCAAAATTACACCACACCAAGCTGACATATGAATTCATTAATTAAAGGAGGCTAAATCCCACTAAGATTTGAAATTAAATCTTGAAAATAACTAAAGGGGGACTAAGATGCCCTAGGTGGTGTCTTAGTCCCAATGATTCAAACCCAAGGCACATACTTCAAAAAGGGGCCCAATTAAGATCCTTTGAAATTAGGGTCCCAAGACCTTTGGGGGACAAAGATGCCCTAGGTGTCATCTTAGTCCTAGTCCAAAAATCAGGGACACACAACCAAAATCATTAAATTATAATTTACCCTTTGATGTTTGTCAGGATTAGCCATAAGAAGATGTGATTTATAAGGATTTTAGATGCAAAATAGGACCAATTAAGACATAAATAAGGATAAATAAAGCAAGGAAGGCCCAAACAAGTGTGAAAATGCAAGGGTATGCATTTCCTATACTACACTTACCCCTTCGAGTGATGTTAAATCCAAGAAAAAGGAGTGGGTGAAGCTAGAGTATGCCAAGGTCATGTACCACCTTAACACCTCTTGCTTTGAAAGGATGGAATCTAAAAATGCAACCATGTCACCTCAAAAAAGAGTCAAACGTTGTACGTAACTTCAAGGTATGATCCAAATCCCTTGCACAAACAATAGTAGACAACCAAAATAGGTCTTAGGTTTCTAAAACTAATGGTTCTTACTCATGTGTGAACTCTAAAGAACACCATGACCTAGTAGTGATGGAAGACTGAAGTCTCTAACCCCTATTTGAAATCATCCGTGACCAGAAGGCCCACTCCCTAGGGCTCAAATGGATTATGATCACCTTTCATTTTTTACACTTTTATATAGCATACTAGAGGTATGTACACTAGGGGTTATTCCTAGGGGTGAAACTCCATTGAAATACCCACCCTACTCAAAAAGAAAAATGGAAGGCTTGTGCAACGCTCTTTCTCATCACCCAGGAATCACACGTAGTGCAAGGAGAAAGGATACTTAAGACTATGTTGTGTCACTATTTCTCATTGCCCAAGAATTGCACGTAGCACAAGGGGAGAGGATACTTTAGCTAAACACACCTTCGGTAATAACATATGCATACAAGTGCACAACACATGGAAGACACTTTTTCTTTTTAAGAACCAATTCCAAATATTCCTAATTTAGAAATCGCAAAACATAATTGAACCTTGTAGGAAATTGGATTAGTAGTTTACATCAAAAAGGTCTTCTTCCAATGATTGCCACAAGTTGGAAATTAGATATTAGTATCTAAAATCTGTTGCCCTAATGAATGCAAAAAGTAGAAAATGAAAATATCATATTTTTGTTTTGACAATTAGATGTTGTGCACAAAATCTTGAATGCGATGTTGTAATATTTTGCACAATTCAATCAATGCAACTTACGGAACAATGACTACAGTGTGTTGTCAGACAATTACATTGTTTATGTATGAGTAAAATATGTGTATATGAATGACAAACACACCTAATAAGACATTATATCAAGATATTTAAACAACATTTAATCTAGTTAAAGAAAGAAATCTCTTAAAATCGTCCTATTGCTCTCTATCTCCAAATATTTATTAAATCATTGTGGCTCTCAGATTGTGTAAGCATTGTGATAGTTAAAATGCCAATCTAGAGAATGAGTTATTATCAGGAATCTAATCCTATGTAATGATTGTTAAATGATATGTTGATGATACTGTGGATGACATTGACAAGAAAATGATAAAAGAAACTACTGTAAACTAAGATGCAGCTAAATGAAAATCCATGCTTATGATTACTATTCTAAAATGATTTGCTATTGCTATTGCTCAAATGCTTGATTGCCCTAATGCTATTTCTATAGAGTAAGATTGCACAAAGTTGGGATTTTTTTCCTATGGAAAGAAGTTGTATTTATAGATTCTTGGCAACATGTTTGTGATGTCGTAGCAACTAAGGGTCTGGATTTGATTTGAAAGATTCAATGGTGAAAGATGAAGAAGAATGAGATGATTATAGAGATTGTTCCTCCCCACAAAAAAATTCAACCAAAAGGATAGGAAGAATCAATGGAAGAAGATGAAGTTTGCCTATAATTTGTCTCAAATTTATCTCCAAATTTATCCGTCAAGGCTAAGTTGAATTAATTGGATATGAAATATCTAATTTTGTTGGTGGATATGGTGAGTGAAAAGAGGAAATAGCTATATAAATATGCTTTAATTGAATATTTGGATTTATTCAAATTAGTAAAAGAGGATATTTAATTTAATAAAACAAACTATAGAAAATTTTTTATTAAATAAACATGGAAGAATTATGGTAATTAAATAAAAAAAAGTATGTGAACTTGTTTATTTAATTTAGATGAAATAAAATAGATAATTAAATAAAAAACAAGGTATTTAAATTTGTTTATTTAATTAAGAGGAAATAATATGATAAAGATAGAAGAATTAAATGTGAACTATATAAATAAATATTTCTATTTATTTATAAGTAGATGAATTAAAGGAGTTAATTAATCAAATAAATTGTATTTAATTAATTAGATTATCCAAACCATTTTTAGGTGTATACATTTTTCCCCTCTTTGAAGTGATGTGTATACGCATTGCTTCAAAGAAAATTTTGTTGTTGCTACCAGTATTGATGAAAATAATTTTTAGTATACCCCAAACATTGATTTTCAGGTGATGATGGATATATGCCCCCTCATGAGATAAATCAATGATTTTTTTATTTTTTTTGGATTTTTTTCAAAAAATTTTTATGATTTTTGATGATTTATCTCCCGATAAAGAATACGAATTCCACAAGTTGATTAAATGTTTCCTGCTTTGCCTCCTTGTGTTTGATGATTTTTGATCGTGTCAACTTTTGATTTGATATTGATTGATGATCCTGATAGATTAGAAGATTATTGATCTCATAATAGGTGAGATTCAATGATTGATTTATTGATTTACCTCATGATAGGTGAGGATCAATGATAGATTGATGATTGACATCATGATAGGTGAGGTTCATTGATAGATTGATTGATTGACCTCATGTAGGTGAGGATCAATAATAGATTGATGTTTGACCTCATGATAGGTGAGGATCAATGATAGATTGATTGATTGACCTCATGATAGGCAAGGTTCAATGATAGTCGTTCATGAGATTTGATCAAAGTCTCACCAAAGCCAATTACATTGATAGGCTGATTGATTTTTGATTGATTGATAATATTGTTGATTTGTGAAAAGTTATGATCATAGGAGGATTTTAGAGTTCTTCCCAAAGACATGGGACATGATTCTGCATCTAGTGCAGGCCGATATAGATATCATCAGTCAATGTGGTTTATCAACTTTGATTGATATGCCCTAGTATAGGATTGATTAATGTACTGAAACTTGATGATGTATCCTTATTCAGTTAGAGATTTTATGATTGCTCTATCATGTTATTGATTCACTAGCCTTGGAAAATCTATAATGCAAATGCAAAACTAATACATGAATGCAATGTAATTTAACCATGCAAATCTACATATGCAAACGTTTTCATCTTAATAGTCCATTTATCATGCTTTTATCATCATTAAGCCTTTAAAATGTTGAAAGTGAGTACAAGCATCAATGGTATGAGCTAGACCATGATGACCTGAGTACTACTTTCATGATTTTTGATATTGCAAGTGAACACAAGCATCTAGGTATAATTAAATCAAGATGACCTGAGCATTTCTTGTGTAAACAGACAAGAATCAATCATTTTGGTATGTGAATTCAAAATGTCATCAATGATACTTGGTAGAGAACATCTCGTGACAATTCACACAATAATAATGATCAACTCGCAGACAGTAGACAAAGAAAATACCATTCTCCTTCCTATCTTCTCTAGTTCAATACATCATTGAGTTGCTCCAAAGAAATGATAACAAAAATCAAAGTACAAGATTTGAACATTCAAGCTAAGGTGATAAAATCACAATTCAAAAGAATATCATCCATCTAAAGTTGTTTTGATTGATTTGATTTTAGCTGTTTAATATGGATGGTTGATTTTCTAAAATGTTTTGATGTTTGATGTATGTTCAATGTTCAGTTTCTCTATGATCATTGTGTTTGTTGTGTTGTCATATTGTTGTTTGCCTATTTGTTTAAGCTCAAGTTTATTTCCCCTAGTGAGTTCAATATTTTTCCCCCAAGCTAGGGTGAGACACAACCACATTACCAAGATTTGTACATGAGGTTCGTCTTTTCAAAATCATGAACAAAATGATGACGAAAGTGAATGATCAAGACATGTCTCAAATAGATGGAAAAGCTAGTTTAAGTCGCAAGTAGTGCCTGTTTCCAAGTTTTCACTACATGTTTTTATTGCACTTTTTCAAATTTTATGATTTTTTTGTATTTTTGTATTTTTCTAATTTTTTTGTTATTTTTTGTCACCAAGATGCCTGTTTTTAAGGTTTTCATCAAGGAGACCATTTTCCCATGCACTAGTTGATTCAGGTATAGAATTTCCTGAGATGGAGACTATTGATAGGTTCATCGAAAAAATCCCCTTCAGGTGTAGATAGATGATAGGCTCCAAATCCATAGACTGATATGATAGCAAAGGGACCTAGCTAGTTAGGTTCAAATTTCCCTTTCTTTTCTCTATCTTGTTGATTTCAAGGGTTTTCCTTTAGGACCAAGTCACCAACCTGAAATACTCTAGGTTTTACCCTGTGATTGTAGCTTTTGGACATTCTTTGTTGATATTCCTTTAAATGGTTCACAACTTGATGATGTTCATCCAACAGTTCCAGCTCTTGAAGTCTAGACACTCTATAATCCTCATCTAAACTAATTCCCTTTAGTGATACACAGAGTGATAGTATCTCAACCTTAATAGGTAGTATGGCCTCTGATTGATATACCAAAGCATAAGGTGTAGCTCTTGTAGGTGTTTTGATGCTGGTTCGGTATGCCCAAAGAATAGGATTTAATTGAACGTGTCAATCATGTCCAACATCATTGATAATCTTCTTTAGGATTTTTAGAATAGTTTTGTTTGAGGCCTCTACTTGGCCATTTCCTTGAGGATAGTACAATGTTGAAAAATGATGTTGGATATGAAACCTCTCACATAGTTCCTAAACATCTTGATTCTTAAAGGTCTACCATTGTCTATGACAATAGACTAAGGGATACCATATTGACAAATGAGGTAATTCAGTATGAAAGAAGAAATCTATTTTCTAGTGATTATTGTCAAGGGAACAACTTCTATCCATTTTGTAAAGTATTATGTAGTTGTGATTATAAATTTGTGTCCATTGGATGATGACAGATTAATCTTTCCTACCAGGTCCAGTCCCCACTAACAAAAATGTTGAAGTGAACGGTTGCAATTTTTGTGCTAGTGCATGGATTAGGTTGCCATGGATTTGACATTTCTGGCACTTTTTAACAAACTGAAAGGACTCCTTCTCCATATTTGGATAGTAATACTCCAAACAGAGGAGTTTCTTTGCTAGGGTTAGTCCACTTGAATGAGTTCCACAAATACCTTCATGAACCTCAAGTAAAGTTGTCTGGGACTCGTTATGTTCTAGACATCGAAGGAGAGTACCATCTAGACCTCAATAGTAAAGTATGTCAAAAATTAAAGTATGTCATGCGGTTTGGTAGAGGAAGTTGTGTTTTTGGTTTCTAGAAAGATCGAGAGGAAGGATATTGTCTTTTAGGTAAGCATAGGTCTTTCCATAAATTAAGGATTCAACATTAACTAAATGGCATATGGTTTGAGATTCAAGATTATCATAAGTAGGGTTAGACACTTGTTCCAACATAAACTCATAACGACCTCACTTTTTTGGCATTTGCAAGAGAGAAGCAATTGTCGCCATGGCATCAAAAACTTTGTTTTCTACCCTTGGAATCTGTTCAAACTTGATAGCTACAAAGTACGTTTTTAAATCATCTACCATTTTATTATACGACATAAAATTCTCATCTTTGGTTTGATATTCATCATGTACTTGATAAATGACTAGTTGTGAATCTCCATATACTTGTAGCTCAATGATCTTCCATTCAACTACCACTTTGATGCCAATGATTAATGCCTCATATTTAGCTATGTTATTTGTACATGGAAACATGAGTCTATAGGACTTTGGGATGGTATGTCCTTGAGGTGTAACAAAAAAAATTCTCGCACCTAACCCACATTGTGTGTAGGACCCATCAAAACAAAGCCTCCATTGTTGTGTGAACATCATTGTAAGAATGTTTGCATCAGGAAACTCAATTTTCAATGGATGATCATCTAGTAATGGAGCTTCAGCTAACTGATCGACTATCACTTGACCCTTGATGGCTCTTCGATCCACATACTGGATATCAAATTCACTCAAGATCATGACCCACTTGGCTAGTCTTCCTGTTAGAGTAGCCTTGCTAAGTAAATACTTTAACAAATCAATCTTCACTATGAGTTTGACTTTGTGGGTTAACATGAAATGCCACAATTGCTGGGTAGAAAATACCACCGCCAAACAAGCTTTTTCAATGAAAGTGTAATTTATATCATAACCATTCAGAGTCCTGCTGATATAATAGATAGCTTGTTCCTTTCCCATAGGATCTTCCTATGCTAATAAAGCACCCAAAGAAATATCAGTGGTGGCAATGTATAGTAATAATGGCATGTCTTATGTAGGTGGCATTAGTATGGGTGCTAACATCAAATATTGCTTTATTTGATTGAAATTTGTTTCACACCCTTGATCCCATTTGAAAGAGACATTCTTATTTAGCAAATGATTGAATGGATGAATTTTGTCTGCTAATTGGGAGATAAATCTCTTGATTGATTGTAGCCTTCCCTATAGAGATCGTAGTTGACTGATATTCTTTGGTGGCGACATTTCCATTATGGCCTTAAATTTGGCGAGATCCACTTCAATACCCTTCTCTAAAACTATGTACCCTAGAAGCTTTTTTGATGTAACGTCGGACACACATTTCTTAGGATTTAATCTGACATTGAACTTCTCTAATCTGGTAAATATTTTATCTAGAATCTCTAAATGTCCTTCTCTGGTATGACTTTGCTAATATATCATCCATGTAATCTTCCATAAAGGTATGCATCATGTCATGGAAAATGGTGGTCATTGCTCGTTGATATGTAGCTCCTGCATTTTTCAAACCAAAAGGCATGAGATTCTGAAAAAATGTTCCCCATGGACACGTGAATGTTATCTTCTCCTGATCTTCTAGGGCTATCTTGATTTGGTTGTAACCTGAGAAGCCATCCATTAGTGATAACATGGCATGTCATGTTGTTAAGTCAACAATAATGTTAATGTTTGGAAAAGAAAAATCATCCTTTGGACATGCCTTGTTGAGATCTCTCAAGTCAGTACATATTCTGATACTATTATCCAGTTTAGAAATAGGTACAATATTAGAAGTCCACTCAATGTAATCAATAGATCTGATGAATCTTGCATCTAACAACTTTTTCAACTCGACCTTTACCAAGAAGGCAATATGTGGATGCATTTTCCTTAGCTTTTGTTTCACAGGTTTTATTCCAGATGGTAGAGATAAATGATGCATTAGAAGATCTGGGTGAAAACCTGGCATATTAGAGTAAGACCAAGCAAAGTTAATGTGTCTTTCTTCAAAGAAATTGGTGAATTTAGGATTTTCTTGTTCAGTCATAGATGCTGCCAGATTTGGAGTCTTTTCTTTTTTTGTTGTGTCAATATTGATAGACTGTGTAGGCTCCACCAATACTGATGATCTTTTATGATAGTGTTATGGAAGGGTGTCAAATCTCCCATATTTTGGTGCCTTAGAGAGGTTTTCACCATCAGATGTGTTCTTTATTTTTACGTTTTTGAGATCTAATGCTGCCATTAAATGGTTTTCACCATTAGACCCATTATTCCTATTTTCAATTTTGCAATTGAAAGATTTGACACCCTCCTAACCCAAAGCATCATTATGAGAATTATGATTAGAACTTGTGTCAGGTTCGTCACAACAAAGGAAATTTATGATAGCATCATCATTCGCAAAGATAGGAATATTGATAGGTTCAGTTGGTTCCCAGTTGATAAGTTCAAGATGCATTAAGGGAAAAATGTCAGCAGATTCGCTAAGGTCAACAACAGTAAGGGTTCTGATAGCAATGTTGTCAAAGTTGTTAGTGGTGATGTCAAGGTCTATGACATTACTCTCCTCCAAGTCATCTATCTCACTCGATATATGTCCATCCTCACTTGAGTCATCAATATTTTGTGATCCAAATACAAGGGGTCTAGTCCCTAAGCTTTGTCCCTCCTCACATGTGAGTGCATACTCTTTTATGACATCAATTGGCATGTCCTTGTATGATGCTTTTGATAAAAAATCCCACTCATACTCATTAGAATCTATTTCAGAACTATCCCTCATTTGAAGGATTCTTTCAACAACTCTATGAGTGTTTTCTTCTTTTGTTTCCCCTATATGACCCACTCCTATTTTTTCTTTTGACTAAAGTGTAAGAGGTTGAATGGGTTCTATAATGCCCTCTTTTCTTTTTCCAATAGGTCCTTGTCCTTCATACCTCATTTTTTCTAATATTGTTTTTCCCTTTCCATATTAATTTGTCTTTATGCTGATAGTTGTCAATGTAGATGCTTCCTCATCTTTATAGAGCCAATTGAGGATGGCCTTATCTTCATATTCATCTTCTAAAGTACCTGCCTTTACAAATCTATCATCCAAAACCACGGTAGGTTGTGACGATTGTTGTGTTAATGTCGATGGTTGTCCATATGATCTTGGAGATGGTAGTAGTTGTGAAAGAAATAGAGATTTCCCAATGGAATACTCTCCCATGCCTTTGTCTATTAACTAGATCTTTTCTTTGAATTTCTATGATAGAGATTCCAGTTGATCTTCATTGTTTGATGGAGTAGAACCAGCAATATTTGTATCTTTTGACTAGTCCTTTTTCTCAACCCATTTAGTACCATGTTTAGTTTCCTTTCACTATTGGATGAACTAGAAGTGTTTGCTTCCCAATTATGGGGCACAAAAGTGTCTTGAGTTGTTTTAAGCATGCTACAATATTGGGGATTGTTGTAGTTAGCTAAAATAGTGATTTATTGTCCATTGATAGGAAACTTTAAACATTGGTGATAATTTGAAGGTACTGCTTGCATTTCATGAATCTAGGTACGTCCCAAGAGTATATTATAAGTCAGCTCTTTGTCTAACACTTGGAAATCTATATTCTTGACAATTGGTCCCACTTGAATATGCAACACAAACAATCCTTTGGAGGATCTCTCTTCTTCATCATAGGATTTTATTGTGATTTTCCTTCTGGCATCAATAGCATTATCAGAATATCCTAGTGCATGGATTAGTTTCAAAGTGCAAATGTTTAAACCAGCTCCACCATCTATTAAGACATGTTTTACTCGGTGTTTGTTGATTAATACTTTGATGTGAAGTGCAGAATTGTGTGAATGAGTAAGTGATACGTCATCTTGTTCAAAAAATGATAGATAGTGAGGCATGGTTAAGTGTCCCACCATAGCTTGGAATTGGAAAACATCCAGATTATTGGGTATTGTGGTGGCCACAAGAGCTTGTTCCAAAACTTCCTTATGAGATGGTGAGATTTACGAAGTTCTAAAATTGATATTTGTGCTGGTATTTTCTACAGTTGGTCGACTATGTTGTACTGATTTGAAGGGGTAGCAGTGGTTTTAGATGAAAATCCTTTCAATATTACCTTGGATTGCCCCCTTGTTACATTGACTGGTTGGTAATCTTGGTTTTCCCTAATTTTTATGACATTAATATGATTGTTTGATGGGACCATATTTTGGATCGAATTTAATGATATGATGTCCTTGATTCCAACATTATTAGTTTGATTATTAGTGGCACCATTATTTTCAACCACAGATATACAAAGAATAGTGTTGCCATAAATATAGTTTACATTTTTACCTTTACTGTTTGCAGAAGAAGATTCTCCCTTTTCATAATTTGTTAAAGGATTTTTAAATGGACTATGATCATTGTTCATTTGATGTCCTTCTATGAATACTTTCCTATTGTCAATCAAATCTTGTACTAGATGTTTCAACTGCATACAATCATTCATTTTATGTCCTTTGTTTTTATGAAAGTCACAAAAATCTGCATTATTCCACCAAGATGGATTGACTCTTGGTTCCCAATTTCTTGCTTCTGGTAATGTGATAAGTCCATGTGTAAGAATTTCTCTCATTTTTTATTCTAGTGTTTGTCCCAATGGTGTGAATCTTCTTTGATTTGATGGTATGATTGTGGTTTAGATTCTCCATTGTTCAGATTGTTGTTTTGATTGACACTTTGATTGATGTTTTGGTCATTGTTTTGATTGGTCTTCGTAGTTGTTGCTGTCAAGTTAAATACCGGTTTTGCATTTTGTGTTTCATTTGCAGCATCATTGTTACCAGTATTTCTATTCATTTTCCAAAACTTTGGTTAATCATTGTTATTGTAGTGATTCAAGGAGTTTGTATTATTTGATCCTTCATTGTAGTGTTTTATTACCCCTCTTTTAACCAAGGATTCTTCGATCCTAAGCCCGTTTTCAATTACTTTCTCAAATGTAGGAGGGAATTGTAGTTCAAGCCTATAGCTCATGTCATCAATTAGGTTGTCAATGAATAGTTCCATCTTTTCCTCTTTAGGTCTGGAACAAGGATACCTAGCAAACAACCTTTGCCATCATTGTAGAAGTTAGAGGAAAGTTTCACCTTCTTTTTTTTGTATTGTAAAGGTCCTTTATTGTTATCTCATGTTGAATATTAGAGGAGAATTGTGAGATAAACCTATTGACTAGTTCTTCAAAAGATCAAATTCCTAGTTGTAGTTTAGAGAACCATTCCATACATTGACCTCCTAAGCTTCTTTGAAATAACCTCATTAGATAAGTTTCCTCTTGTGCAAATTCTAAACTCATGGTTCTAAATTCCCTCACATGATCAATTGGATCAGTTTTACCATTGTACTTGTCATATTTTGGGAATTCACAATGTCTAGGAAATGGTATCATGTCTATACTTGGATCAAAAGGATAGGGACAAATGTCTTGTAACGAGTACCTTTTTGTGGTCCCTTTTTGCATATCTTGAAGTTGTTGCAATTTTTGCATTTGATGTGTTAGGACATTCACTTGATCTATGTGTTGTGTATTTTGTGGTTCAATTTCAACTACTATAGGTGCTTCTTTTAGTCTATTAACATCAAAGTCCTTTGGAAGTTTTGCACCTAGTTCAGCTAGCATCAAAAGGTATTTTTCCATGAATTGGTGGAAGTTAGGATCTTGTTGTGTAGTTTGAATGTCCTCTTGGGTTATTTCATTCCTGTCCTTTTGGTAGAATCTATGAAAGGTATTTTCTTCAACCATGGTATTTAGTGTTTCAATTTCTTTTTCTCTAAGTTTTTTCCTTTGTAACCTTGTCAAAATTGGCATACAAGTGTTATTATTTTCACTAAACTTTAATCTTTTGTTTGGATGAGTGCCAATGGATATTAAATAGAATGATAAATTCTATTGATGAGACAAAGTTAAAATCTAATTATCTTGCTTTGTTTCACACGAATGTAGGATGACTGATCCTGATAATGAAGCTTAATGTAACATAATAATCAAGAGTTGTGTTTGATGATAAGGCACTTTAAAATTGTAAGATCTTGGTTTAATTTGAAAGAGTTTAGCTTGTAAGGTCCTATTTTTTCAAGTTTAAGACACTGGTTGGACTAAGAAAATGTGTTTGTTCTGATAACTTAGATTAGAGTTCTGATGTCAACAGTCTTATGGGAGGTTAAAATAACTCTCTGGTTTTTAATTATGTGGATGCGCTATAACAGACCTCAAATGTGCTATAATAGAATGTGGTTACTCTAGAAGGTAGGGTGTATGCATTGTCAGATAGGGTATATGCGTGTAAAATAGGGTGTATGCGCTGAAAAATTGGGTACATGCACTGATAGACTGGGTAAATGTGCTGACAGACTAGGTAGATGCGCTGAAATAGACTTTAAATGTGTTGATATTATGGATAAACGTGTCGACAAACTGGGCATAGATGCACTATAAAATTGGACAAATGCATTGAAAAAGAGTTTTGATGGACCGTTTAAACTAGGTAGATGCGCTAAAAGACTAGGTATATGTGCTAAAACAGAGTGTAAATGCGTTGGTCTGGGAGTTGTCAGTATTTTCACGGTTCTATCTGGTTCTATTTTTTTTAGTAAAAATATTAATTCCAAGTTTTAATTTTCTAACCAAATGAATATTTTGGAGGGGCATTTTTCTTGTAAATTTTTGGAGTTTGATGATCTAATTGGATGATACCTTTGAAAATAACTTCACACACTTAAAGCTAGATTGTAAATAGTTGTTTTTAAGTCCTAGAATCTAAACAATAAGTGTATGTTCAAGAATCAAACATGATCCTTTTTTATTTCCACTGGTATTTGACAAGAATACACTTTGAGCAAACTCACTCTTAAGGTCAAAAGGTCATCATAATAATCACAACCCACATCTTAAAATTGCATCGAATCACACAACCGTGTCACCCCCTAAAGGGCGCCCACATTTTTGTCTTTTACAGGCATGTACTCAAAGTTAGATTTCTCGATCCCTTGAGCAAATGGTCCTTGGCAATTATATGGTAAGTATCTTGGGGGCAGATTCTTCCCTCCCCTTGCACTATGAGTATTATAATGTTTGGGTACTGAATCGATTATCTTCTACACTAAGGTTTGTAATAAGGGTTTATGTTTGGTGCAAAAAATGATAAACTCCCTTAGGAGACCTCCCAACCTTTAGAACAAAGGCTTTGGGGATGGTTATCTTGCACACTACCATCAAATTGCGGACTTTCCCCGAATTTCTTTTGATTATAGTGGGTTGGAAAACTTGGCTTTAGTTGTTCCCACTTAGGTCGTTCCTATAGGCTAAGTACTTTTTCCCACTACGACAAGCCTGCTAAAGGTTTTAATAAAGCATAAAGTGCTTGAAATTAAAAGATGAGTGTGGCATTCTGATCACCCAGTTAAGGGGAGAGCATAGACCTATCACCGTACAATCACAACAAACAATGCTCAATTTTAAAGTCCAAATGACAATTTGCTATTCTATGTGAAGATATTGCTTCACAAAAGACATGATTTTCATTTTAACCAAGATAGCAATGTATGATGAATACCCTAGGATTGGTTCATTTTAATCCGAAAACAACAAAAAAAACCACTAGCCATGGTTGCGTTAGATCCAGATGAAAAATTTGACAAATTGCAAATGCGCTAGATCAGAGGTCATATGCGTTATAGAAATAGTCATATGTGTTATAGAATCAGTTAGGTGTGCTATAGAATCAATCAGATGTGCTATGAAATCAATCAGATGCACTATGAAATCAGTCAGATGCATTGGAACACTCTTCAAATGCACTGGGGAATCAATTATATGCACTGGAACAGTCTTCAAATGCACTAGAATGGGTGTTGTATGCGCTAATCCGCATCTCCAGTCGTGACCTTCCAGAAAACCTACAATCAAATATTAAAAATGGGCCAAGGGCCCCACGGTGGGCTCCAATTTATGTGTGAGTAAAATATGTGTATATGAATGACAAACACATCTAATAAGACATTATATCAAGAGATTTAAACAACATTTAATCTAATTAAAGCAAGAAATCTCTTAAAAGCGCCATATTTCTTTCTATCTCCAAAGATTTATTAAATCATTGTGGCTCTCAAATTGTGTAAGCACTGTGACTATTAAAATGCCAATCTAGAGAATGAGATATTATAAAATGCAGGAATCTAATCTTATGTAATGATTGTTAAATGATATGTTGATGATACTGTGGATGACATTGACATGAAAATGATAAAAGAAACAGCTAAATGAAAATCCATTATTATGATTGATATTCTAAAATGATATGCTATTGCTATTGCTCAAATGCTTGATTTCTCTAATGCTATTTCTGCAAAGTAAGATTGCACAAAGTTGGGATTTTTTCCCTGTGGAAAGAAGTTGTATTTATAGATTGTTGGCAACATATTTGTGATGTGGCAGCAAGTAAGTGTCTGGATTTGATTTGAAAGATTCAATGGTGAAAGATGAAGAAGCCTGAGATGATTATGGAGATTGTTCCTCCCCACAAAAACATTCAACCAAAAGGATAAGAAGAATCAATGGAAGAAGATGAAGAAATTTTCCTGTAATTTGTCTCAAATTTGCCTCCAAATTTTTCTGTGAAGGTTGAGTTGAATTAATTGGATATGAAGTATCTAATTTTTTTGGTGGATATGGTGAGTGAAAAGAGGAAATAGTTGTAGAAATATGCTTTAATTGAATATTTGGATTTATTCAAATTAGTAAAAGAGGATATTTAATTTAATAAAACAAACTATAGAAATCTGTTTATTAAAAAAACATGGAAGAAATATGGTAATTAAATAAAACAAAGTATGTGAACTTTTTTATTTAATTTAGATGAAATAAAATAGATAATTAAATAAAACAAGGTATTTGAATTTGTTTATTTAATTAAGAGGAAATAATATGATAAAGATAGAAGAATTAAATGTGAACTATATAAATAAATATTTCTATTTATTTATATGTAGATGAATTAAAGGAGTCAATTAATCAAATAAATTATATTTAATTAATTAGATTATCCAAACCATTTTTAGGTGTATATAGTTTCAAGGCATGATTGTGGTGTAGAAACCAGTGACTGTAAAAACACACAGTTTTGACAAGAAAAAGTAAATCTGATGATGGAAATGAAATAAACAGACTCTTAGAATGTTAGGATAATAACCAACATCCAATAATATGATCTAAAACAACAATGATTAAAGGATTTTGATTTTTGTGAGCTAATAGTTAGATGTGTCATTCTGGGCAAGAGATGTGGTGCAGTAGACCTTACATACATCACGTCATACATCAATTATGGTATTTGAAGGCTTAATTATGAAATTGCATAGAACGATTGTGTCACACTCCCAAAAATCAAAATTTCTCAATTTGTTTGAAAAATCTGGTTAGTTCACGTTGGGTTCACCAAATGTAGATCGAGGAAAATTCAAGGGAAAGAGTATGAATCAATGATAGGAACCACAAAACTATCTAATTCAAGCTAATAAGACCCTAATCTAACAATAAAGCATAAATGACGATAGAAATCTAAATAATAAAGCAACAATATCCAATCTCTATGCCATAGTTGATTCAACTCCATTTCTCTTCTCCATTTTTCTTTGTTTGATCTTAGATTTGTAGTATGCAAGATATTTGATAAGCTTGATGTTGATGCAAGATAGCTAGATCTCAAGATAGCAAAACTTCAAAGATTGTGGTTAAGGTTGGAATGAAGGTGATGACTTGCTTTTATAGAAACCCCAATTTGAATGAAGGGGGGGATTAGATGATGAGGTATGACGATCAATGGATGATATTATTTGAGAAGAAAGGAGATAATGATGGGAAGGATGGATCAAAACTCAAGAAGTTAGTTGAGATTTAGGGCTAGGCTAAGAATAAATATATATTAAATAATAATAGCAATTATTTTATTTAGGAAAGGGAAAATGGATAATTAAATAATTAAAAAAATATTTAATTATAGACAAAAATGGAAATGAATAATTAAATAAATAAGAATTTATTTAATTATAGAGAGAAAAATGGATAATTAGTGACATAATTAAATAAATTGACATTTATTTAAATTAATCAAAAGAGGAATAAAAATAAAGTGAATTAATTAAATAATTAAAAATTATTTAATTAATAGAAGAATATGGAATTAAGAAATAATTAAATAATCAAAATTATTTAGTTATGCATGGAAGAAGGTGAATTAGTGATAAAATGTTGCTTGCAGGCTTGGGACATTTTTTCAGTGTCTACATTTTTCCCCTCTTTGATAAAATGCAATTTTGAGCATTGTGTCAAAGAATAATCATAAAAAATTGGCTTAAGACTTACCCCAATGTGTTCCAATAGATATAGGATAAGATGATGCTCCTCAGGAAAATTGACAATTTTTTGAGAAATTCCAAATTTTTTTAGAAGATTTACTGATAAGCTAATTGGATAGGTGTGAATGCAATGACGATGAAAAACTAAGCTCAAAAGTCGATCTAAGGCTTGATATTTTTATTCAAATGCAAAAGTTGATGCAGCTAGTTATGCAAGTAGGGGCCCTATTAGGTACAGTTAGGCTATAAATATACTCTAGGGGGTGAAAATAAGTCATTTATGCACTTCTTGTTTAGAGATCTAAGAGCTCTAGTTTGAGATTTTTTGTGGAGCTGCGCCATCAAAATGACATTTGTACCAATTGCTACTCATAGAAGATACTTAGTATGATCATTCAAGCGTGAGGAGGGCTCAAGTGGGGCAATATGTATCTAATCCTTGCTTCATGATTTTGTCAATTTTGGGTAGATTTTAGGGCTCAAAGAAGGGAAAACAAATGTGAATTTTTTGCATAGTAACTATTATCATGTTCACCTCAACCGTGGTGGCTTGCATCGCAACTATAAAGTGTGATGCAATCGTTTTATGGCACCACATAGGTATGACGCAGGTATAGCCTAGAGTAGCAATTTTTTTTAGCACTACACCTAGATGCAAGTTCAATGCAAGCATTTTATGGCACCACATAGGTATGACACAGGTATAACCTAGAGTAGCAACTTTTTTTAGCACTACACCTATGCAAGCGCGATGCAAGTGTAGGCTAGAATGATGCAGTTTTGCAAAACTGCACTACAAATGCATGACAATGCGACACAATTGTGAAAATGCAATGCAATTGTGAAGTATGATGCATATGAATGACAATGCAATGTATTTGACTGATAGGCTGATTTAAGCAATGTTTGACAACATTTTATAAATGAAATAGGTCAAATAGGCTAATTTACATGTTATGATTAACATGATGCACTTTGTGTGAATGTAGGTGAGACTTGCACCTATATATAAATGAGAGAGATGACTGGTATCATTTGGACCACAAGATCATCTGGTTGTGGAGGATCAAGATACGTTGATTGCATTAGGATTATATCATGTGAATTTCATGCTCATTGTGTGGGCTAATAGGGGTCTACTTATAGTGTTGGAAAAGAGGTGGCACTCGAAGATGAGTTCATTCCACCTATTGACTAGTGAGACAACGGTGACACTAGGGAGCGTCTGGAGGATCTTGTGGTCACTGATCCAGTGGATCTAGAAGACCTCAAATTTCACAGTCTCAGAATCACCTGAAAGTAGTCTTAGATTGAAGAGCTCGCTGACAGGATTCCGACGCAACTTGAATCGTGTCAAAAGGATATCGTATGTGCGAGTTATGCTTGGTCAAAGGTCAATCAAACAGGCAAATCAGGGGTTCAAAAAGGCAAAAAATTGATTGTCTCAAAATGAAATAAAAATGATGCCAAGTCGTAGTGCTCGTCGCGCTGATTCCAGAACTATATTCGGTTTCAAAAATGGAGCTCGTATGTGAAAGTTACAGCTGGTCAAAGGTTGGTCAAAATTTTGACTATGGTTGACTTTGATGACATCAGCAAGCTGACATGGCAGATGGTGACGTGGCAGGAGTGGTGAGTTGGCACATACATGGTGGAAAAAGAAATATGGATTAAACCATATTGTTAAAAGAAAATACGTATGGTTTAAAAATTAAAAGATTTTTGTGATTTCAAGGAGGATTTGGTGGGATTTTATCCCTTAAAATTCTCTTCCCTTGCCCATAAAACAAGGAGAGGAAAAAATCCCGTAAACTTACATTTCAACAAATTAACCCCTTTAACCACCTTTCTCATATTTAAAGGGTTTATTTTAAAGAATATCCAAGGGGATTATTAAGGAGGTTTTAAAAGATATTTTTAAAGATTATAATGCAAGTCCAAAATTATAACGGCCCATAGTTAAAGGGGTTCGTTTTTTTAATTGTATGGCTTGGAATTATAAAAGCCAAAGGTGGATTTATTTTTGAAAGATTAATTTGTTATACTAACGGGATATTAGTTATTTTTATTGTAAAAGGGGGAAATGGTTGGAATTTTTACTTATATACGAGAGATATGCAATATTTGCAAAATAATATGGTTAAAGCCATATTAGCAAATAAATGTGTATATAAAGGGGTGATTTTTGTAAAGGGACAATGGGAAAATTATTGAGTAGATAATTTTGTACGGGAATTTTCTTGGAGAGAATTATTGAAGTTCATTTTGGGAGAAATAATTCTTTGGAGGAGAATTTACAAGGTGTTTTTGTACACCAAAAATTGTAAAAGAGTGAGAGATTGTGGAGAGATTATTGTAGGTTCTTGGAGCTTGGGTATTGTAAGAAAGCATAATTTTGCTTGGCGATATCAATAAAGCGGTCCTACGATTGAGAAGTGGACCCGGAGACGTAGCTCATCCTGAGCGAACTCCGTTATCAAGTGTGCTCTTCCTATTTTCTCTTTGTCTCATTATTTCTTCAGTATTTTGATTCTTTAAGATTCTAAGTTATGTTTATTTGAACTGGAATAAGTGAACTTGTAATAATTTCATCGCTTTAGACGCATAACCATGCATTACTGCTGCGATCGGGAATAATTCTGTAAATGGATTAAGTTTTCAAATAACTTTAACGTCCTAGTTTACAGATCAAGTTGGTATCAGAGCCCGTTTTGCAAGATAATTGCAGGTGGTGAATGTTAACTAGGTTGAAACTGAAGCAAGGTGAAGGTTCACTTACAGAGATCAACCCAGAGATTGGAAAACGAAGGACTTTTCCACGATCAGAGATGGTAGCTGAACATGAAGTTCCAGAGCTTGATGATAAAGCTTTCCAGAAAGCTTTTCTTGAAATGAAAGCTATGGTGGAAGTTCTCTTCCAAGAAAGGCAAGAGCGTCAGAGGAAAAAGGAAGACAAGAAAAGAAAGAAGGAGGAAAATGAATCTACTTTGAAAGAGGAGAAAGGTAAAGGAGTAGGAGGTGGTAGTGACCCTCCTGAACCTTCTTCCCCATCTTCTTCTTCATCCTCTTCATCTTCTGAAAGTCCAAAACATTCTTCACAAGGAAAAGTTGCACAAAAATCAACTAATTCTCCTTTATTGAAATTAGATGTCAAATTTGAGTTGCCTATGTATAATGGTGAATTGGATGCAGAGAAATTGGATAACTGGCTTAAGCAGATCGAAGTGTATTGCAGGGTTCAACAGATCTTGGATGAATCTTCTAAAATCCAGCTAGCCACTCTTCGAATGGGAGGCACTGCATTGGTTTGGTGGGAGAGTAAGATTCAAGATGATCTTGCTACACACGGTAAAATCATTTCATCTTGGTATGAGTTTACTTCTGCTTTAAAGAAACAGTTTTATCCTTTGGGTTATATGCAACAAGCTGTTATGGATTGGCAAAACATAAGACAGGGTAAAGGACAAACAGTTCAAGAGTATACACAGGTGTTTAGGAAGAAAGCACTTACTCTTGGTATTCCTCTTTATACGCAAGAAACTTTATTAAAGTATATAGGTGGATTGCATTCGCATTTGAAACATACAATTCTTATGTTTAATCCAACTAATTTTGATGAAGTTTGTGTACAAGCAACCCATATTGAAGCAGGTGGAAGGAACATAAGTTTCAATTCAAAAACGGAATCTGTTCCTCCAACTGAAGGCAATAAGAAGGGTAAGGAGAGGAAAGCAGCTACTGTGAAGAAAGAGGAAGGTGAAAAGCCTACTTGTTCGCATTGTCAGAAGCAAGGGCACACAGATGCGAAGTGTTGGAAATTGCATCCGGAATCAAGGCCTAAGTGGTTTAAGGATCGTAAAGGTAAACAAAAGACTGCAGCTGTTGTTCAGGATCTTGGATCAGATTCTGATGATGAAACAAAGATTTCAGTTGTAGGTTTGAAAGGTAAAACTTTTGCTAGTAATGATTCTGCCACTAACGTTTCTAAGAGTATGGTTCCTGAAGATAGCAAAAGAAGTGAATTGTTTCATATAAGGGTGATTTCTAAGAACACTAAGATTAATGCATTGATTGATAGTGGGTCTCAAGTTAATCTAATTTCAGAGGAAGTTGTTAAACAGTTGAGATTGGAAACCAAGCCGCATAAGAAACCTTATCCGTTAGGTTGGGTGTGCAATGATAACAGATTGCGAGTAACTAAGCAATGCAGTTTGAAATTTGCAATAACATCTAAATTTATAGATGAGGTTGAATTTGATGTGGTTCCACTTGATATCTGTGGCATTGTGTTGGGTAGCCCATATTTATATGATAGGAAAGCAATCTTCTACAGGGAACATAATCAGTATCACTTGTTTAAGGAAGGAATTGAATACATAGTGCATTCTCATCCAATTAAGACTGATAAATCTTTTGTGACAATGGGGCAATTGAAAAGGGTAGTTAATGCAAACAGTAATTTGGCACTTAAGTCTGTACCACAAGAAGTGTCAAAGAATAAAAGCATATCCGATTCTAAGGTTGTTCCAGTTATGAAAGATAAACATGATGTTGGTACATTTTTCTTCTCGTCTGCAAGTTTGGTTTTGTTGTTCAGCCTTCTATTCTCTAGCAGTGTTTGGTTGATAGCAGCAACACTGAATGTGGATGTGTATATTGCTAATGTGCTTAACAATGTCAGTGCAGTTTTGATTGTTGTTGTGATGAGTCAGATGCACAGGTTCCAGGAAGGAAGGATAGGTGATACTGGGCAAGTGAGGCAAAGATGCCCTCACTTGAATTGCATGTAAAAACAGACCTTTTGGAGGTCCAAAAGCTTCTCAGTGGGGAGGAATGATCCAGGTGGATCCAGAAGACCTCAAATTTCACAGTCTCAGAATCAGCTGAAAGTAGTCTTAGATCGAAGAGCTCGCTGACAGGATTCCGACGCAACTTGAATCGTGTCAAAAGGATATCGTATGTGCGAGTTATGCTTGGTCAAAGGTCCGATCAAACAGGCAAATCAGGGGTTCAAAAAGGCAAAAAATTGATTGTCTCAAAATGAAATAAAAATGATGCCAAGTCGTAGTGCTCGTCGCGCTAATTCCAGAACTATATTCGGTTTCAAAAATGGAGCTCGTATGTGAAAGTTACAGCTGGTCAAAGGTTGGTCAAAATTTTGACTATGGTTGACTTTGATGACATCAGCAAGCTGACATGGCAGATGGTGACGTGGCAGGAGTGGTGAGTTGGCACATACATGGTGGAAAAAGAAATATGGATTAAACCATATTGTTAAAAGAAAATACGTATGGTTTAAAAATTAAAAGATTTTTGTGATTTCAAGGAGGATTTGGTGGGATTTTATCCCTTAAAATTCTCTTCCCTTGCCCATAAAACAAGGAGAGGAAAAAATCCCGTAAACTTACATTTCAACAAATTAACCCCTTTAACCACCTTTCTCATATTTAAAGGGTTTATTTTAAAGAATATCCAAGGGGATTATTAAGGAGGTTTTAAAAGATATTTTTAAAGATTATAATGCAAGTCCAAAATTATAACGGCCCATAGTTAAAGGGGTTCGTTTTTTTAATTGTATGGCTTGGAATTATAAAAGCCAAAGGTGGATTTATTTTTGAAAGATTAATTTGTTATACTAACGGGATATTAGTTATTTTTATTGTAAAAGGGGGAAATGGTTGGAATTTTTACTTATATACGAGAGATATGCAATATTTGCAAAATAATATGGTTAAAGCCATATTAGCAAATAAATGTGTATATAAAGGGGTGATTTTTGTAAAGGGACAATGGGAAAATTATTGAGTAGATAATTTTGTACGGGAATTTTCTTGGAGAGAATTATTGAAGTTCATTTTGGGAGAAATAATTCTTTGGAGGAGAATTTACAAGGTGTTTTTGTACACCAAAAATTGTAAAAGAGTGAGAGATTGTGGAGAGATTATTGTAGGTTCTTGGAGCTTGGGTATTGTAAGAAAGCATAATTTTGCTTGGCGATATCAATAAAGCGGTCCTACGATTGAGAAGTGGACCCGGAGACGTAGCTCATCCTGAGCGAACTCCGTTATCAAGTGTGCTCTTCCTATTTTCTCTTTGTCTCATTATTTCTTCAGTATTTTGATTCTTTAAGATTCTAAGTTATGTTTATTTGAACTGGAATAAGTGAACTTGTAATAATTTCATCGCTTTAGATGCATAACCATGCATTACTGCTGCGATCGGGAATAATTCTATAAATGGATTAAGTTTTTAAATAACTTTAACGTCCTAGTTCTGAATCGACAAGGAGGATGTCTAGAGGTACAAGCCTTGATTGGCTCTAAACAATTTATTATTATCAGGGAATAACATTCCCAATTCTTACATTGTTCTTAAGATACAACGTTCCCAAATCAATAATTATATCATCATCATTAATTGATCTTTAGTTTTTAGCTTGATCTAGGGTAAAATATTTTTTGTCTTTCATTATTTGTACTTTTTTTCATTCTTGTGTGTCTTTTTGTGTTTGTTATTAGGGCATACTTTCATGGTAATGACATATGTCCTTGCATATTGTAACTCCCCACCATGGAACCTAGAGAACAACACAAAAAGTAACCAAATAACCAAACATTTTTTTTTAAAAGCATTCGATTACAACAAGAGTACAAAAGAAACATCAACACATACATTCTCATGGTTCCATGAAAATGCTACTTAAACATTCATAAGTATGAACATCACTTCATTAAACCATGACATAAAACATATGGATAATTCGTATCGAAATCAAATGATCCAATCACATAATCATAAAGTAGTCAAATTACACATTCAAGTTACATCAAATGAGATTATGAAAAATCTCATAACAACATGATGACATTACAATAAGCTCACTCATACACATCAAGAGTGTACACAATAAAGATGAAGTTCATAACACATATGTCAACCTCGTTCATGAGCATGCTCGACGTCTAACTTCACGAACCATGAAGAATCGGGAACCTGTCACAAGTATAATATTATCCAAGCATAATAACACCTATAAGGGGACACAATGGAGGATATTGCACGTTCCTCCCAACCGTGTAGTACCCTAAGGTTCACCCCCTCCATACTAGGAGACAATATCAGGTCCACAAAGATAAACATACATGAAGATAGAACATAACATCACATGGCTTGACATACACATTACAACATAACGATATCTAAACCACATAAAACAAATAAAACTCCCAGAGGCAACAACATACTGAAGAGGTAACTCTACACAAGAGACCACATAACATGCATTAGGTAAAGAGTGCCATCACATAGTTTATTATAGGTTACCTTGGTGAATCTTCCTAGATTACCGACCCTCATACCGAGTTACCCTAGCAATCTCTACCGATTCCCGATCCCTAAACAAACTCAAGTGGAATCAAACTACCTTTCAAAAAGACAAAGTAGACGATCATGCCATTACAGGCTATCTCAACCTACTCTTAATCTATACAAGCATTAAGGCACTAGGTGAGGCAATCCAATTATCTGAAATATTTAATGAACCCCAAGTACATTTATTAAGGTTTTCACTTAATTAATAACTTCCAATAGGTTACCTTGACTACCACTTTGGGTTCTGGCCCCTATCGAAATCCATTCTTCCTAATAACATAACTCATTAAAAATTGCAAAGGATAACCATCATGCACATTAAACAAATCCATGAATGAACACATCTCAATCATGACACAAATCATTTAACTTTCAATATACCACCAAGGTAACCAATAAACCGTGCATGGTTAAATCCCAAATTAAATTATTGTAATTGAACACCAAAGTACAAGCATAACTAGCTTTACATAACAAGTTTACTTTCCTAGCCTTTGGAAGATTAAGAATTCCTTATCACAAACCAAATAAACTTTCACTTTGATAATTTCTAACAATTAATCCCACAAAAGTTTTCTTTGACACTAATCAATATCAAAAGAATATTTCAAAGTATTAATCCACTAATTCACAATTTAAATGCCCTATTCATTTAAAACAAAATCTTAAATATTATTTACTCATTCAAAAGAACATGATGTCTACCTATCACATACAAACATTAAATCTTCCTAAACTAAAAGTTATAATAGATAATTCATTGGCATATTTAAATGTCTTATATCTTTTCTATTTTAACAAAATAAAGTCATGATCATTTATCAAATGTTGAGAATAATATAAATTATTTTCATTTAATGACCAATCATATAAGAGCCAATAAATTATAATACATAATATATGTTCGATAAAAACATTACACTCCTAGTTTGGTTATTCATGCTATTTAAATTCCAAATTCTAGCATAATAAACAATCAGTTTATTTCTCCTAAATATAAATATATTATTTTCTTGTCATATACCTATCCTTACAATTAATCCCATAATTATCAACAAAGAAATGCACATCTTTAATATTAATTTATAAAAATCAAAGCTTATTCTAATTACACTTTAATTAAACATGCAAAACTAAACATCAGTTGTTGCGCATGCACAAGGGGAAAACGCGCCATGCAAGATAGCGACTGGTTAAGCATGTAAAAGCTTCAGGAGAATGAAGTAAATCATGCAAGACCGATGTATGTCCATAGCTTAGAACGGTGAATCGACTACAATGCATTGAATCACATTGCTATGAATATTTAGTAATAGGAAAAACATAATTACAAATAATAATACAACAAACCATAACACCAAAATCGATTGCAATTACCAAAATACCCTGGCAACAAAAACTAAATAGAAACAAAACCTAAGGCAAAGATTAGTGAGGGAGAATCAGGCGTCTCCAAGGTAATTCATTGGTCTGAAGAGTAGAGGATGACTAAAAGATCAACACTGGCAACACTAAGAAGAACTTGCAAGGAAAGGAATTGAGGAAATAACAAGTAAATTGGCTTCAGTCCTTTAATACACCGATGTACAAGAGCTACAAGAAATTAAATGAAACCCAAAGTAATGGAGAAGGATGAAGCATTAAAGGTGTATAAGGCAATATATCGATTTGGTAATCAAGAGACAATAAGGAGGAACAATGACAAAGAAAACAACTAAATTCTATGCCTAAGAGATTCATCATAGCCACTTGCAAAGAAAGGTATTCTCTAAATTTATGTTTTTATGTT
Source organism: Sequoia sempervirens (assembly GCA_007258455.2). Lineage (NCBI taxonomy): Eukaryota > Viridiplantae > Streptophyta > Pinopsida > Cupressales > Cupressaceae > Sequoia > Sequoia sempervirens. The sequence continues at coordinate 26,871 of VDFB02055273.1, forward strand.
AAAGCCGCCTGATAATACAAAATGGGTCGATCTGCCTGAGAGGATAGAAGTTTGGCCTGTTAGAAAAATAAACTAAGAACTTTACAAGCTACAGGGGATATTAAATATGAGCGACGCCTTCTACTAGAAATTTAACTTCCATTAACATCCATTTCTGTCAGATTCGACTAAATGGAGGTAATTGGTAAATGCATGAAACATGGTGCAGAGAAAGAGAATTAATTGATCTACTCATTGTTCTTCAATTTTCCCCACTTGAACAATCTATTCATTGTTAGCATCAGAGAAGACATGCGAGCCAATCTTTCTCCAAGTTTGAGATGGTTATGGTTACAAAAATGTGAAAATCCATTTCCATCATTCTAAGAATAGCGACATAGTTAAAGTGGAGGATTTTGGTGATGCTAAATGAAACAATCTAAAAATTAGGCGCTTGCACCCTAATCATCTGCTAGTTACAAGGCAAAAGAAAGAGGAATCTGCAAGAAAATTGGTTGCAGGGGCGATGGAACAAAAGATAGATAAGATCAGGAATACACCCTAACATTGTAAGCTTTGCTTGTTCCAACGATATGGAGGGAATTCTTTATTTAAGGATGATTCTAATGTTTCAGACATCGGATCATAAGCTACTACATGTCGACATTAAGTTTTAAGAAATTTCCTCAAGATTCAGAGATAAAACACATCAACTAAGAGATACAGATAATTAAATCCCACAACGATCTGAAGTAATGAAAACTATCAAATTCTAAGAGATACATAAATGAAAACAAACTATGAAATTTGGTTTCATCATATACATGCATAACGTTTAAGTATAACATAAGTAACCTTTCAAGAAAATGCAAAACAAAGAAGAGAACCTGGAGTTTTTCGCTTGAAACCGACAACCTGGATTGAAGCAAGAATTAGCAAATCCAAAAACATTATTTTTCCAAAATGCACAAATCCTTCAAATTCACCATTTTCCAAAACTTTTCAACCAAAACACAAAGAAGAAACTTTTTCCCAAAGCTATCGTGAAAAGTTTTCTTCCCCAAAAATCCAATAATCAAAATTGTCGTGAACAATCTTTCTTAATCAAAGCTTTTAATTCAATTCAATTAACTCATAATCACAAAACTTAACTAACAGTCAGCATGCAATCAAGATTTATCAATCAGTTTCATCTAACAAATATCCAAGATATTATCTTCTAACTCAAAGTCTATATATTTAGATATTTTAATCTCACAGTTTGTTAAAACAAAAGTATTTAACAATATCTAATTTTCATTTATTTTAATTTACACATTAAAATCAACAATTACATTTAAATAAATATCTTTCTTTTAATTTAATTTAATAAATCAACCCTTTTAAAACAACAATCATTTTAATTTAATATTTAAATAAAATTACATTAAATCAAATAAATAAATTAATAAACCATTTAACTAATTAATGAATTTCCAATCAAGACACAAACATGAACGACACAACGGACTTGAACGACAATGACATTAACGGGTGACAACACAAATAGTCATTCTATAAGAGAACGATGGCTTAAGAAGGACCTGACATTATTTTCGAAACATGTTTCCATTGGGTCATGGCACACTCAAACTTGACAATACAAGTGGAGTTGATGCCTAGTACCTGCAAACTACATAAAACAACATTGTCAAACATATCTGCATAAACTGACAATCACACCATGAAAGAGAGTCGCAACGTAGCAGGGTACTCACGAGTGAGTAATGCTACACTGTCTTCTTCACCATGACTAAAATACAGTTATACTTCATAAACAACATCCGATACATCATTATAAACACACTAATGTATCAAAATGACATAAAACCATAACACATAATATTCATCATAATGTTGCCACACAACATAATCAGATGATCAACAATGTCTCTAATGTATCCTCAACAAAGTATAAAACCAACATAGTATTAGTGTCGTAATTGAACTAAGGTAACATAGTATCAAAATAGCTAAGGCAACTATCAACTGATTAGAATCAAACTGAAACAAAGTGTAGCAATTGGAGGGACACTACTTGTTTTCTTTCTTGCGTGTCTTTTTGTGTTTGTTCCTAGGGAATAATTTCATGGTAATGACATATGGCCTTGCATATCATTATGACATGTCATATGCTCTCTTGCGACTTTTTCTCTTTGGCCAATCCTACAACATAGACTTTGCATATGTCACATGTTATATGCTTAAACTTTGCATGTAGCATAGATGAAATTGATTTCCATCATACTCATGTCCAAGGTAGAGATTGATTTCTTAAGAATCCATTACTAGGAATACCAATCAAAAGAGATGTTATAAAAATGAATTTGAATAATATTATCTTTGAAGAAATAGGAATAGTAAGACACCAATCATGTAATGTGAGTAAAAATATAATTGTCGTCTCTACAAACATATTACTATTAATACTTGTAATAAAAAGGATCAAATCAATTAAAATAAAATAATTCAATAACATTAATCTATCTCATTATAATACAAATTATTTGTCTTTCTTGCAAACATCTTAAGTAATTAATTCCTTTATGTATAAATAAGTTCAAATAATTGGACATTATACAAAGTAAACCAAAATCATCCGTTACCCCATTTATTTGGTAAAAGTATCTAAGTTTGTGCATTTTACATTATAATATAAGATTTTTACTCACATATGTGCTTCATGTAGCATAAAATCTATCTAGTTGTAAAGTATTTTATTGAAAAATCTCTCAAAGAACTCAAGGAAGATGAGTAAATTGAACTTAAGTCATTGGCATATAGGGATCTTAGTTATAGTATATACAAAATGCTAATAACATTTAAAAATTTGTATGCTTGTATTGAGTCTGTATTCTTTGTTTACTATCTTTATTTTTGTGTGTAAAGTTAAGGACTACATGTTCCCATAAACTATTGTTCTATATTTGTCAAATGTCTTTTGTGTTCAATTTATGGTATAATTAAAAAATGAATTTACCTCAAAAATACAATACCCTCATATAATTAATGATATAATTCTTTTAAATACTCTTAAATTGATCTTTATATTGAAAAAGGTATATTGAAGTGTTTCTCTTTAATATTTTATAATACTAAAAGTAAAAATAGAATACAGATCCTTTACTTGAAACATGTGGAAGTGTTTATGTGATTTGTTATTCGTATGGTACAATTATCTTACACATACCATTAATCCTAACTAACACTAGCACTTGCATCAGAAGGGGGTGCAAGGGTTACACCAATAATATAAGTCCTGCATAGCTTTGTTAATTTCGAATGAGTTTTAGACAAGATTTTTGCAGCCTTTTATACTTTTCAGTGAACCATGGCTGCATTTAATATATGACTTACCTCAAGATTCTGCTCAAATTGTGTCGTTTGTCAACGATGCCGATGAGGAAAAATTGACAGTCTACAAGAAAAAATTGAAGAAGCCCTATCACAACAAAGTTTTGTCTTAAATTAGAATAACCAAACCCAATCTCCCTACAACCGCTGCTTCAATGTATAAACGTAAAGTTGATCTAAAAATATCATGGTTTTATGACTTACGCATGTAAATCTGATTCAGAGATCTACATATTAAATGTAAGTCAAGAAAATCTGATTTGATTTACATATCCAAAAATTAAATGTAAGATGTGATGAGATGAATGATAAACAGCTTGTAAAAATAATTTGAAGGAGCGTGAAACAAATTTCGACTCAACATCCATACAAGATATAGCCTATCGGCTAAACATCCAACAGTCAACAGCACCGCTCAAAACCCAATTATTATTGTTATTTAACTTTCTCCAAAAGTACCGCTTGCCGACATTAGTCAACCAAAGGTAACACTCGATGAATTCGTGGGACCACAACAACTAACGAAAGGAGCTCCAACAATGTGCAGATTCATTTCACAGAGACAGATTAAGTTGAGCTTCTTTAAGCATTCCAATTACTGCAACTCCGTGCAAAGAAACAGATTAATTATAGCGTAAGGGTACATTGACTGCGACTATTAACAGGTGAAGCCCCCCCAACCACCATATTGTCTTCTTGTCGCCCATTAATGGAAGGTGCAGATTCAATCCGAAGAGCTTGGAATGCATTCTGTAGAGCTCGGATTGGCGTTCCGTACATCATTTCCGAAAGGGCAACTTTAGGCAACTTTAGACAATTCTCCAATAATGATCTATCGTATCTGCGAAAGGGCAACTCTACTTCTCGTATCTTATCATCTACTTCTCGGATCTTATCCTCTGATTGAATACGCAAGGCTGCATTTGAGAGGGCTTGAGACCATAACCAGAGCACAGGTCAGTCGCCGGTACCGACATTTTCCTGTATTTTACTAAGGGTTTGTTAAGATCTGCGTGTTCTGTAAATTTTCGTGTAATTTAAAAAGCTCTTAACAGGTTATGCTTTTGAGATTTCAGATGGGCAGAGAAAAAATACAGCTGAAGAAAATAGAAAAAGCGGCAGCCAGGCATGTCACTTTCTCCAAGCGGAGGAGGGGTTTGATAAAAAAAGCACAGGAGCTTTCCGTTCTGTGCGACACGGATGTGGGGCTTATCATTTTTTCTGCAGCGGGGAAGCTCTTCGAGTACTCCAACACCAGGTATTCTTCCTCGTGCCTGCTTTTGTTTACTCAGAAAAATAAATGCAATTTTAACTAGATCGTAGAAATAACGAATTCATGACAAAGCAGAGATTTACTCAACATTTGCTGCAGCACTTTTCTATTACTTGTGAAATGATTTACAGTGATCCTCTTTTATAGAGTACAGAAAATTCAAGAAGGTTCCAAACAGTAGGAACCAAAATAGAGAAAACTCTAGAACATTCATCTATTGTAGTTTGCATTTAATATTTTCACCTGTTGCTTATCGGTTAGGTGAATGACTTTGCAAGAAATCTCCAGAAGGTGCGTAGGTTGTAGAGATCACTAGAACATTTGTTAGGTGGGAGAAATTATTACTTCAACACCTCCCTTAATTTCGACCACACATAATTTTATCATTTTCAAGTTGTCTTTTAAATCTGCGGACTCACTAAATCATTTTCTTAAATAATCTAAAAGGATGGGTCCTGGCCTAAAGCCTTGTTAGGTACCCATTTACAATCACTTTAGCAGAGAAAACATAGACACTAAAATAGCCGCAGAGATTTACTTGTGAAATGATTTACAGTGATCCTCTTTTATAGAGTACAAAAAATGCAAGAAGGTTCCAAACAATAGGAACCGATATAAAGAAAACTCTATAACATTCATCCACTGTAGTTTGCATTTAATATTTTCACCTGTTGCTTATCGGTTAGGTGAATGACTTTGCAAGAAATCTCCATAAGGTGCGTAGGTTGTAGAGATCACTAGAACATTTGTTAGGTGGGAGAAATTATTGCTTCAACAATAAGTGATTTAAATTTACTTTTTATAATTATTTTTTAAATTGTTTTAGTGTTTATATTTTTCTATTAAAATCAAACATTTATTTATATATTTTAAAATTGTATGTTTACTAATTTATTGTTAAGTGTTTATGTTTGTCTTTCAGCTATTATTTTTTTTGTATTTTATTAAGAGTTTATTTCTTTATTTTAATTATTTGTATATTTAATAATTTATTAATAGTGGTGCAGGCTTAATCCTTAAAACCCTTGTTTACATTGTGCAAATACTTGTCAATCTCCATTACTTAGCATAAAGTAGCAATTCTTAAGAGTGACGACCTTAACTTCATACTATCTCAATAGAATATTTTACACAAGTTGAACACTCTCTCAAATACAACAGATCTTATAAGCACACTTAATGTTATAGACTCCACACTTCACTTTAAAATCAAATTCATCTTTTGATGATTTAACTTCCTTTTGTTTTGAAGAAGAAAAGTGAACCTAGAGTTTTGGTACTTTGAAATTGTTGAACTTTTGTTAGAAATGTCCACCATACAAAGAAAGCTATTCATATTATAAAAAATAAATTAGATGGAAAGAAATACCCATATGATAAAGAAAGATAGAGGAAATTATGCCCATTCCTCTAAGATTTTGTTGAAAACATTTGTAGTATAAGAAAAGTGTGAGGTAAAAACAATCTCATAATATAAAGAAGGGTAGAGGAAACTATGTCGATTCTTCTAGAATTTTGTTGAAAACCATTGTAGTATAAGATGAGAAATGACACACAAGCGGCAATAAATCAAGTGGACGTGGGAATCGAACAATAGATCACAGCGATAATAGATCATATAAAGGAGTCCGCTCAGAACATACATAGCAATGAAGAATGCACAATTATAGTTGCTCGCCTTTCAAAGCTCAAGAAACCAGGAACAATATAGATGTAAATCAATTTGCAGAACATACAAAAGTTCCAGCATAAGGGATGTTGGCTGATGCCACAGATTTGTGCCTTATGAGCGTCGTGGATGCTTCTTGAGGATATTCACCGATTATCAAATAGAATGCAAATGGGCTCGCGTCTGATGATGGCGATCGATGGCCTCATACACCTAGAGAGGGCCGAATACAACGATTAATATCGGTGCCTAAAAGTGGCGTCTCTCTGGTTAGCCGCCCTTAGAATGTCCTTTCACTTGCAAATCGGGATACTCACGTGAAGTCTGAAAGTAATGGCGAGAGCTGAAGGCTCCGCCCAAATAGCGCTTCTCGCCCTCCCACATGAATACCTAGACTCAAACCTGAGTTGCGGAAGTGATGCGAATCAGAGGATAGGTATGCTTGGAATTACAAGAGAGAATCCAACGCCAAGGTGAGGGTTTCGTCTCACCAGGACGTTGATCGAGCAGAGGATTTCGTCTCAGCCGATCACTCCAATTCTTTCCTTCAATCCGTGATGCCCTCTTCGAACAAAGATTCCACTATAAGTACGCATCCATAAGTGCCTTCCAAATGGTCGGCCAAGCCCAAATCTTTATTAGATTTAAATGTTATTATTAGTTATTTAAATTTATATTATTATTTAATATTATTTTAAATTTTATTATTATATTAAATATTATTTTTAAATTAAATTTGAATTTAGCATTTAAAAACTTTTTTTCCTACTTAGTTGAAGATAGGACCCAATCATGGACATGATAGTCCTTCCCATCAAGATGTTGTTTACCCTCAAGCAATGGCAAGCCTGTGTTCGTGAGTGCTAAGTCGATCAACAAGTGATGAAAGATATGATTCCGGAGGCACGACCACTTGTACCAAGTCTTCCGCTGTCCACTCTGATATAAACATCATCGAGCCCATAACTGTGACACAACACATCATGATCCCAATGAATGAGTGCACCAAGCATATCAATACCCAGATCCCAATACACCACCCTATCACATCCAATAGACACGAGAAGGTAGCTATATCTCCAAGGGCCATCAACTCAATCCAACTTCCGAGCTCTGAATGATCTCTCATGGATGTGCAAGGCACCCATCATAGGTACATGAAAAATCATATCAACCCATCCTAGGCTACTAATGTAGATTAGGACAATGCCCCAAGTCTAAAAATCAGGCATGTGATGACACAAGAAGTGCTACTAATGGCACATGATTATAGTGCCTTGTCATGATGCCAACCTCCAATGATAAAGAGATGCTCCATAACTCCCCAAGTCTCCCAAACAGTCATTGTTTGCCAAGTAAAGGAAATCCATGTGTAACATTGTAGAACAACAATCTCCTAGCAAAGTATGGAGTGGATCCTCATGAACCGAAGTAGGAAAGCCAAGATCTTCATGCTTTTTCCCAATCCCTATGACATAATCTAGCTAGAACACAAGCATTAGTAACTCAAAACCAAACATTATGGCAATACCTTCATACCATGTGACAAAGTGCAACTTCACCTCCCAAGTATGCCCAATAAAGGCAAGTGCCTTTATGGCATGCATCATAAATCTCTAAATAGGGCATCCTCCACTACTACCAAAGAGTCATCAGTATGATTACAAATAGACTTCTCAAGCTCTCCCACAAGTGTCAATCCAATATGAGTTTCTACATGAGAACTATTAACCTTAAGGCCGGGCCTCTTGGCTATCATGACATGGTAATGTGAAGATAAAGAACTGTTGTCATACATCAGAAAATCAATCCTTACCTCAAACTTAATCATCTCTCCTAGACCCATCATGTGCACACCAGAAATGTCCTTAGGATTACAAATTAACCAATCAATGAATTCATTAATCTTGGAGCAAAGGAGCTCAAATGTTTTTGGGTCAACCTCTATAGAGTTTTCTCTTCTTGTCTCTTCCCTATCCTTAGGGTTTTTATGATAAACTTTCCATCCCTCCTTAATGGGTTAGTATTAGTCAAACCACTCTTCACACTAGAATAATCCTTATCTTGCAAATCATCAAACTTTTCGAAACATTGCAGCTTGCAATCATAAGGTTTGATTACTACTATACTTGAAAAGTGGGTGGATGTCTCCTAGCCATCATTTGCAAATATTTATGCACTTTCGACACACAATATTCGCTCTCCATGCTCTTTTTCCTGCTCATGCTCAATGACGGGTTCCTCATGCTGCCTGATTTCTTCCTTCCTTTTCCTCATGTAGTACTTATCAAAAGAATTTGTGGCCTTGATAGCCTCAGGTTCACCATAAGTACTCATCAAAGATGATGAAAATCTCGTTAATTACGGATATAGCCATTCCTCTCAGTCTTACATATTCTTGGTATGTTAGAAGATCCTTATACTTTTGATACCCTTCATACCATCTAGCAATTTTGGAGACCACAATTTCATCATCCTCCTCCTCACCCATGTGTCTGTGGTATAAATGCATTCACACAATCGGATCCATATACTGGCAGTATTGAGGTCAACCCAAATTTACTTCACGTCAGTGGTTATAATCACCCAAAATGCAGTTGATATTACTGAAATACATATATATACCATATACCGTAGTAATAGCTCCGAAAATGAGTTATAATACTGACATTCAAGATGAAGACACCAACTTAGACTTATTCGTAATCATCAAGGATGAAGCTACAAAAAGATGATGGAGAATATATATAAGACCAACACGATGTAACCACAACAATTATGAATACATAACACAAATAACTTTGTGCTCAGATCTGATTAACGCAATACATAGATTTATAGTAGCCAGTAATAACTCCATATGAGAAATGACATACACAAGCGGCAACAAATTAAGTGAACCTGGGAATCGAACTATCTTCCATTCATGACAATGGAAGCAAGCACAAATATGTATAATTCACCATAATTGGAACAGTAACAACAGATCGCAGCAATAATAGATCATATAAAAGACTCTGCTCAGAACATACATAGCAATGAAGAATGCTTAATTACAGTTGCTCGACTTTCAAAGCTCAGGAAAACAGGAACAATATAGATGCAAATCAATTTGCAGAACATACAGAAGTTCCAGCGTAAGGGATGTTGGCCGATGCCACAAACTTGTGCCTTATGAGCATCGTGGATGCTTCCTGAGGATACTCACCGATTATCAAATAGAATGCAAATGGCCTTGCGTCTGATGATGGTGATCAATAGCCTCATACACCTAAAGAGGGTTGAATACAACGATTAATATCAGCACTTGAAAGTGGCACCTCTCTGGTTAGCCGCCCTCAAAATGTCCTTTCGCCTGCAAATCGGGATACCTGTGTGAAGTCTGAAAGTAATGGCAAGAGCTGAAGGCTACATCCAAATAACGCTTCTCGCCCTCCCACACGAATACCAGCTCAAAATTGAGTTGTGGAAGTGATGCGAATCAGAGGACAGATATGGAATTGCAAGAGAGAATCTATTGCCAATGTGAGGGTTTCGTCTCACCAGGACGTTGACCGAGCAGATGATTTCGTCTCAGCTGATCACTCCAATTCTTTCCTTCAATCTGTGATGCCCTTTTCAAACAAAGATTCTAGTATATGTATACATCCATGTGTGCCTTCCAAATGGTCGGCCAAGCCCAAAAATTTATTAAATTTAAATGTTATTATTAATTATTTAAATTTATATTATTATTAAATATTATTATTATATTAATATTATTTTTAAATTAAATTTGAATGTAGTGTTTAAAAATGCTTTTTCCTGCCAAACTGAAGGTAGGACCCAATTAGGGACATGGCAATATCCATTTAGACATAGGGATGAGTCTCTTTATGCATCTATGGCTATTTTTATAGTCTATGCAATGAGTTTCTTCTTTCATGCAAGTAGCAATAACAACAACTATAAGTTGACTTTACTATCTTAGAGAGAGAGCTAGAAATTTTTGCATGTATAAAAATTATAAATTTGTAAAGGTCCAGTGTGGTGATAGTAGAGTGATATGACACTTCAAGAATAACCATTTCACATGGTCAAGATTCATTTGGACATAATGATGAGTCTATGTATAGGCATTTATAACTATTACAATCTAAATATAATCTAGTTTTAACATAGAGTTTTTCACATTCAATTGGTTATATCTAGTTTTAACATAGAGTTTGTCACCTTCAATTGGTTGCATATGAATGTGGGAGGAAAAAAAAAAAAAAAGTTACAAAAAAGTAAATGTAAAAATATAACATAAAATTATGTAAAATAATAAATGTCATAAATACATCACATATGACAAAACAAGTAAGACATATTACATGATGAGTGTGAAAAATATATAGATTAGAAATAATCATGAAATTACATAAATTTTCTCTAGTATAGGAAAATGAGAGGGATGAGATTATTAAAGTAATGTTTTCTAATAAAATCATGTTGACTTTAGAATTTACCTTTTTGCTTTATGAGTTATCAATCTTATTCTATGAGTTGTCATCCTTATCTTTTATGGATAATATATTTGTAATCCTTATCCTCTATGGATAAGATATTTATAATCCTATATAAGGATGCAATTTCGGTTTAATTCTTGTGTGTTGCTTTTGTAATACGATATCAGAGCTCGGGTTTTGTAAATTCTTGGGATCGGTGAGTGCATGAATTCTATGTACCGTGGCAGTGGCAAATTGAACAAAAGAGACACAACAATATGTGCCAAATGAAGTTGTACAAATTCATACAAGGCTTTTTGATGAGCTTTTTCAATAAATTTGTGGGTCTATTTTTGTAATTTTTTAGCAATTTTTTATTTACAAAATTCATGGGTTTTTCTCTGCTTAAAATCATGTAAGGTTTTGTGTAGAAATCATGGAAATTTCACAGTTAAAAATCACGCAAGGTTTTTTTCGAAAAATCATGTTTTTTCAACTCTTTTTTGGTGATTTTTGTACAAAATTGTGGTTGTTTGTTGATAAAAAAATTTATCTAGAAAATTATGGGGTTTTTTCTAGAGTTCTTGTATGTTTTTCCAAACTTTTTACAAGTTTTTTTTCAAAAAAATTGTTGATTTATTTTTAAAGAATTTTTTGCAGATTTTTTCTACAATTTTGTAGATTTTTCTTAGAATTTTGTAGATTTTATAGATTTTTTCCAAAATTTTGCAAATTTTTCCATTTTTTTGCAAGTTTTTCCAAAAAATTGCATATTTTTCCAAAATTTCATTGCAAATTTTTATTTGATTTTTTTATAGAATCATGGGCTTTTTTACTTTGCTACTTGGGTTTTGCAATTTTTTTTTAAAAAATCAGTGTTTTTCTAATTGTAGAAATTTTTTTGGTTTACATGATTTCAAATTGTGAGACCTGGATGGATTACCCAACATCATGTTGGAAGGCAACTAGGGGTTCATTGGAACAAATATAACACTTGGAATCATTAGATGTGCACGATCTTCGAGTATAGGTGACACAACTAGATTGTTCTTGGTATGTATCATTTGTCCAACTATTGTGGGTAAAGACCAGGACAAGTTTGATGAGTGTGATTGTGAATCCATCATGCTCATTAAATTATTAGTAGTAGATGCAATGCTTCTAGAGGTTCCACAGACAAAACCTCTATGGATATTTTGATGCACCTATGAGATCTACATGAGATGTCAAATAAAGACATGACCTTCCTAAAAAATATATATTTTTTTATCATGATGGATGAGAAAATGCCTTTGTTAGGTCATTTGATGAAGATTAGAGATATTTGTGATCGATTGTTAGCCATAGGTTGCAAGATGGAAGAAGAAGATATGGTTGTTATAATATTGAAAAGATTACCATGATCACATGAGCATTTCATTGAAACACTCAACAACACATCTATCATTGTTGAACTAAAGTTCGATGATTTGTGTAAAAAACTCTTGTAGCAAGGCACATGGAAGAAGTAGTTTGGTAGCAGTAGTGATTCATCGAGTGTGGAATAGACCTTTGCAACCAAGGAAAAGGTCAAAGGAAAGTGGCCTAAGAAGAAAGATCAAGGGAATTTCGATTATGCTTTAAAGAATTTGAAGACTATCTCATGTCATTATTGTGGTAAACTTGGTCACATGAAGAAGCATTGTAGAAAGTGGTTGGATGATAAAAGATCCAACCAAGGAGGGCCTCTAGAAAAGTCTCATGTCATAGAGCATTCTAAGCAAAAGGAGTCAACCTTTTTTTCTTTCATGGCCAAACAGCCAGCATATCAGGTCAAGTCTTCTATGTGGTACATTGATTTTTGAGCATCTCGCGTCTAACACACATGAAGGATTGTTTTAGTGATTATAAGGCTTTCTTAGATTCAGTGATCTTCAATAATGGTGAGGAGTATATAGTTGTTGGCTGAGGTAATGTTCAAATAACCTTTAGAGGGAAAAATCTTATTTTTCTCAATCTATACTATGTTTCAATGATGGAGCTCAATTTTCTCTTAGTGAGTTAGATTATATGCCACTATCCCAAGTTGGGTGTCATTTTTAGCACACACAAGTGTTATATTTATAAGAAAATTTGGGAATAAATTATAAAAGCTAAAACAAAAAATTTACACATATAATATTATGCTTCTATCACTAGGACATGATAGCTCTTCATCATTGGCATAATTTTTCCAATCAGTTTCTTCAACCAAGGAAACATGTTGATCTAGTTTGTCATCTAATAGATCTTGTTCCCTCTTCTTACAATTCAAAATTATACGTCCTTATTTAATACAATAGAAGCATTTTATTTTCCCTTTTGAAGAGAAACATTTGAATTTTTACTTTCCCTTTCTTGAAATTGAACTTGTTTTTTTATGTAAATATAAGACTTCTTCAGATTTCGAGTCTTCATTATGGTCAAATAGAGTAGATATTACTCGTTCAAGACTAATGTTTACCTCACTTAATGTAAAAACCATACCAGACATATGCTTAGGCAAACTATTCACAAGTATTGCTTTGGAATCATCATCCTTTACTTTTTCATTAATACCAGCCAGTTGATTTAGGAGAGAGTGAAACTTATATGATCTACTATTTTTGCACCTTTATCCATCTTCAATCCATATAATCTCTACTTCAATGTCGTCTCAGCACTTTCTTCTTCAGATCCGAAGAACTTATTTAATGACTCCCAAATCTCTTTTGTAGACTTCACAACATCCACATGATTTAATTATGCCTTTGACAAGCCAAGGCCAATGGTTCCCAAAGCTTTTTGATTTTTGATATTCCACTTAGCAAGTTCATCTGCATCAGATTATATGACTGAGTTTGGTTTGACAACATCTCAAAGATCTTTTTTTTATTAGGTGTAACTGCATCTGTATCTGCCATGTATGAAAATCTCTACCTTTGAATTTGTCAATGAAACTTAATTTAGCCATGATTATCCCTTAATCAAAAATCAAAGGTGTCAAGTTCCACCGATAATGCACCTTGATTATAACATTTTTTACAAAGACACACTTACTATTTATGAGCTCAACTCAGATATTGACAAACTTAGACCTTCTTATTAATAATAAAACAATTATTTAACTTCAACATAAACAAAATTCATTTTTCATGAATTTAATGTAATTTACTATTCTTAAAAGTTTGAATGAAGAAACTCATAGGTAAAATTGATCGCTTTTTCCTAATTGATCAAATACATGTAGATATGAAGTCAAAATGATCATTCAACAACTACTAAAATGCCTCTTTTCTTTTGTTCACATATTTTTCATTTCAAAATATATTTTTAAATGATTTATGGTTCTTCTCCTATTATTCAGCTTTCCAACAAAATTTGAATTGTCAAATTTTGTAAAAAAAGAAAAACATATGTCAATTTTCCTGACACTATTTCACACCTTTTTTCCAAACACCTTTGTTCTTCTTTGACCAAGCAGATCTCACACCTCCCTACTGCTATTTTTTAATTAATCAAATGTTGCACACTACAATCTATGACCACTATGATTTATTGACAAGATGCCTCCTTCAAGAATTCCAACACTTTACTTTGACAAAGAATGCACTCACATTTTAGCTTTCACAGGATGAGGATTTTGGTAAGCTTTGATACCATATTATTTTTTAGCATCACACCAAAATATTATTGCTTGTATATTCTATTCCATATGATACATATTATAAACATATATATATAGTATTTTTAATATCCTATATTAAAGGAGTGTTTTTATACCTCCTATAACAACTCCCTTTACATAGACAAGTTGTTCTAACAACTCATAAACAAATAAACAAACCTCAAAAAATAATTAGGTTCACATACATGAGTTATTTTAACAACTCACATTATTAACTTATGTGAACACTAACAATGAATTTTCTAAAAATATTGTAGACAAGGAGTCTAAGAAAACTATCACAATTGGCATAGAGGATCATGGTTTGTATTGTTTTGTTGATATTGGAGAGGTTTAGGAGTGTGCATTGGTATCCAGGAGTTCATCTTCTATCAGTGCTCTTTGGCATTAGTGTGGGCATCTCAACCTTTCTTATCTCTCTCTATGTTGACCTAAGAGGATATGGTAGAAGGTTTACTAGAAATCTCATAGTAGATAAAAGGTATTTGTAGAGCTTTCCAAGGAAGAAAGCAACACAAAACATCATTTTCAAAAGGATAGACTTGGAGAGCATATAGGGTCCTTCTGTTGGTTCATGTAGATGTTTATGGACCACTGAATATAGAACTGGTCACTGGCACTAGGTATTTTCTCTTATTTGTAGATGATTTCAGTAGGAAAGTGTGGATGTTTTTCTTACAAGAAAAATTAGATTTGTTTACGAAACTTCAAAAGTTCAAATCATTAGTAAAAAAATATTTTGTTTGTTCAATAATCACTCTTAGGTCTAATAATGGAGGTGAATTTTGTTCAAATGAATCACATACTTTTGTGCTAAACATGGTATCAAACATCAATTCACCACACCCTATACTCCACAGCAAAATGTAGTGGTTAAGAGAAGGAACCATACTATTACGAATATGGATAGGTGTACGTTGGAGATCAAGAGTGTTCCTAAGAAGTTTTAGGTAGAGGTAGTTTATGCTACAGTTTATCTTCTCAACAAGTCTCTAACACATGCAATGAAGGAGAAGATCCCAGAGGAAACACAATTGAGGAGGGAACCAAAGGTGAGTCATCTTAAGGTTTTCAGTTCTCCTACATATATCTAGATTCCAGATGTAAAGACAAGAAAACTAGAATTCAAGAGTTGTATGTTAATGCTTTCAAGGTACAGTGAAAATCATAAATCCTACATTTTGATTGATGTGGACATTGATAGCTTGACATTCAATAGGGATGTAGTGATCAATGAAGAAGTTAGACCTTTTCAACTCCCTTCTGACATTAAGATTATTGAAGATCGACCTTTGAAGGCTAACGATTTAGGTGTCAAAATTCCATTAGCTACACCTAAAGGTGGGAATATGATGATTCAAAACATATGGAATCTCCCAGGAAAGTACCAATACCAAATGATTTTCTTTAGGAAAGCCTAGATCAACATCCATATGATAGTACTAGGCAACCAAATCATTATGACCACGATGATTTGGATGAAGGGGTTTCTACAAAGAGACCTAAATGGAGGGAAAAACTCAATGGTGATGCTGGAGATGATGAAATAGTTGAGGTTCAATCATTTAGAGACAAGAGCAAGAAGAACACAATTAACTTTTCCCTTATGGCTAACATTTAAGGTGTTTATAGACCCCAAGATTTTGCAAAAGTGAAAGATCAACTTGAATGGGGAAAGGCCATGAAATCCAAACATCAAAGGCTTATGAAAATAAGACTTGGGTTCTTTCAGTTCTTCCACCAAGGAAGAAACCAATTGGCTACAAATGGGTGTACAAACTCAAATTCAAAGTTGACAATATACACTTGACATGTACAAAGCTGACAATACAGTTGACAAGTACAAAGCATAGTTGGCTACTAAAGGGTTATTGTAGAGAGAAGGTATTGACTATGAGGAAACCTTTTCTCCTACAACAAAGATGCGAACCACCTAGTTAGTTATAACCATGGAAACATAGTTTGATTGCAAATTCCATGAAATGTCCATGTGAAGAGTGCCTGCCTTCCTTAATGGTGACTTAGAGGAAGCAATGTGCATGACACAACCTCTGGGTTTTTAGGTTGTAAGAAATGAGCATCAAATATGTAGATTGATGAAAGCTCTGTATGGCCTTAAGTAGGCTCCCAAGACATGGTACATAAAGATTGATACGTATTTGGATCAATGGGGATTCCAACGAATTCCTTCAAATCCAAATTTATACATCAAAATTATAGGAAATGAAATCATCCTTCTAGTCATTATGTGGATGATAACATCATTATAGGTAGTGAGGCACATTTGATTGAAGAATGTAATTTGTGTAAGGATTTTGACATGATCGAATTAGGTCTCCCACATTATTCCTAGGTGTAGAGATTTGACAAACAGGTTTTGGTATTTTTATTTCTCATTCTAAATATGTCAAGAGTTTGCTAGACAATTTTAGAATGAAAAATTATAAAATCTTGTCTACACCTAGAGAAAAAGTGTTAAAACTTTCAGCCAAAATAGACTCAAAAGTAATTAATGAGTAGCTTTTAGAAAACTAGTGGGAAGCATGATCTATCTTATAGCTACTAAACCTTATTTAAGTTATGCTATGAGTTATATTCATCATTTTCTGACAGCCCCAAAGGTAGAACATTGAGTTGCAATGAAGTGGGTACTGAGATATGTGAAAGGGACACTTGGCTTTAGAATTTTGTATAGAAGAAACAAAGATCCTAGGCTAGTTAGGTTCACAAATTTAGATTGGGTAGGTTATGATGATGATATGAAGTCTAGTTTTGGATATGTTTTCAATCTTGGTATGAGTGTAGTCACATGGACTAGCAAGAGACAACATGTAGTAGCTCTTTTCCTGATAGAAGCAGAGTATCGAAGAATAATCAAAGCATCATGTGAGGTAGTATAGCTTCAAAAGATGCTTTTAAACATGCAAATGTCTAGAATACCTGGCCTTCACCCTTCTTTTGTGACAATCAAGGGGTGATAAAATTTGCAAAGAATCTAGTCTTCCATGGGCATACCAAACATAATCTTTGTTGTCATTTTATCAAGCAACTTGTAGAAGATGGATCAATGATGTTGTAGTATTGGGAAACTGAGGACTAGAGTGCTAACATTCTTACCAAGTCCTTAAGTCTTGAAAATTTTATAAAATTTCAGCATAATCTTGGTGTAGTAAATAGAATGACCATTAAGTAAGGGTATTAAAGTAATGTTTTATATTTAATGGTCAATTAAATTTTAGGATAGCCTTCAGGAATATTCTTCAATAAAGTCGTGTTGAATTTAGGATTTACCTTTTTTCTTTATGAGTTTTCAATATTATCCTATGAGTTATCAATCTTATCCTTGTGGATAAGATATTTGTAATCCTTATCCTCTATAGATAAGCTTTTTTTAATCATATATAAGGATTATTTTGCTCCTTATTTCTTTGTAAATTCTTATGCAATCTTGGTTGACTTTTTGTGTGTTGTTTTTGTAATAAAGGTAGCCCTAGTGGCTAGATAAAATCATGTAAATACATATAACACCAAGAAAGGATTATGCCCTTATAATGTAGAAAATTTAACTTTGAAAAAAGGAAAACTAGGTTCTTTTGAGGGTAAACTTCACTAATTACACTCAAACAAAATTAACTATCTAAACTGCTTGAAGGGAAAATAAACTAGTGAAAATATATGAAAATAGAAAAACAATTATAACTTTTGAACTATAGAAATGAAAAGTACGAACAACAAGGAACATGAAGTTAAAATTTGGAGGTCTCTATCTTGGACACTAGCACATCATGTAAAAATCTTTGTTTTGTGTTATTGTCCAGTATTAGTTAGGTTAGAATCCTAAAACGTGTAGTTTGAGTTTTGAAATCTACCTAACCTACAAACACAACAATATGAGAAAAATGTTTGGGGTTGTTTGGGGATTTTCCTCAATCAAACACTTGCTTTGGTGTTTATATCTCTATGGAAATCAAGATAGATAAAAACAGAAATAACATGTGTGTTCTTATTCTAAGTGTGTCTAGAATTAAGAACAATGACTAGAATGAGATTTTAAAGGAATGTGATAATCCCATGTTGCTCGGGGACATAAGAAAAGAAATACTTGTAATAACAAAAAAATAATATTACCTTAGAGGATTGAGAAAGCCAAATAGAGTAGCAAAGATAGAGAGAATATTGTAACATAACTTGAGAGAGTTGTGTGTAAGCTTGAAAGTGGTGCAAGAGCCCAGAGAGCCAAGATATAGAGAGAGAGAGAGTTGCAAAACTAAAAAAAAAAAAATTTAAATAAGACTTGAGTAAGATTTAGAGAAAGAGATTGACTAGCCAATTGGAAGAATCTCAAGCCATTTCCACTGACCTAGCAAGTTGATAACTAGATAAATGCTTGGAAATAACTTTCAAATGATAAATTATCAAGAGATGCTAGTGTGATGTGCAAATATTTGCGCTAGGAACTAGTGTCTAGAGAATTTATGCTAAGAAACATAGGGGTCAAGAAAAACATAAGTTAAACAAAAAATGACATTAAGAAATGACCCCTAAAAAGAAGGAATGAGCATCTTGAAAAGGGTAAAGGTTGATGTAAGGGTTGAAATGAGCCTACACAAACACTAAAGGAATGGACACTAGAGTGGGAATGAAATGTAGTGTGAAATTAGAAGGGTATGCAATTTATGACACTACAACCCTTAATGTGGTTCTAGGTACAATAAGATGTGCAAGTACACAATAGGATAAGTAAGGCATGGGGTCCCTAATCATTAATTAGTTCTAGGAACATGCAAAAGCATGTGAGTAATTGGTGGTGTAGGGGAAGGCATGGTGTCCCCAATGTTCCTTGAAGAACATGATAAAACATATATGAACATAATAGGATGGGGAAGACAAGATATTCCTAATGTAATAGGAGAGCTCTAGGCACATGATCAAAGATGCAAGCTCAACTATGTAATATGTGGTCCTGGGAGAACATGTAAAAGTAGTTGACCCCACAAGGGAAAAACAATGAGATGAGGCTCAAAGAATGCCATGGGAGTTTAAGGAAGATAATAATTGATGTGTAGAAACCAAAATGATAAGGTAAAGATGTCCCCAAAGGACAAATACATGATGTGTGATAGTCTTAAGTAAGTAAACATGTCAACGGATAGGTAATGTGAGCATGTATGGGCATGTAAGAAACTTTGTTTTCTTATTTTTAAAATAAATGCAATAAGCACGTGGTGTAAAGATAAATCATGTGAAAACCAACACATATATGATCAAAGCACATCTTAGAATGAATATATATGTTTCATGAATCAATTCAATCACTAATGGATTTTATATTTTGTGAATGTCATTGGTGTAGGATAAGTTCCGTAATAATGTATGAAAATGTGATGTGGATTGAAAGTGTGATTAAATTGTCACCATTGAAAATTTATGTCATCATCAATATGATTAATGTTGTGGAAAAATGGGGTTTGTAGGACTCATAAATATGATTTGTAAAATTGTACCTAACTATATTGGGAGGGTGAATAGTTAAAGTTACTTTCATTTGCACTAGCACCCTTGAGAGTTCTACCTCCTACAACTTAAAGTCCATTTTGTGATTTGCATGATGTTGTAGAGATGTAGTCACATCCTAACATAAGGTGATAAGTTATCTTTTGGTTCTAAATTTTTCAACTTTTATAAATTTATATTTTTTTAGAAAAATGTTAAATTTTTTCAAAAAATAGTGTAGGCTTCTTGTTGTTGACTTTTGATGCTCTTGAATTTGATCCATTGCGCATGGGATTAAATTCAACCAATATCTTTTGTTAGCTTTTAGTGATTATATTGATTGATTGTGACCTAATATTATTGTGGATGCAAACTAATATAGAGATAAATGAGTATCCATGTAATTAATAGCTACACAATATGAGATTTTTTTATCCCAAATACAAATTGGGCCTTGTTAGAGGTAGTTAGGGTGAGGCATATGGTCCATTTTATACTACTATTTTATGATGTGTGTGTTGCCAACTTTGTTGAGAGGTGGAATTTAGACACAAACACCTTTCCCCTTCCCACAACCACTATCACATTCACATTAGAGGATGTTTAAAGGATTATGCACCTCCACATTATGTGTAGGCACATGGATATGTGACACAATGCATATCAAGAAGATAAAGACTTACATAAAACATAATTTAAATTTTGATGCCACAAAGCTAGTGGATATTGGATATATATAAAATCAATTACGAGAATCATATGATGTGGAGAATTATATATAATATAGTCATTGCTAATAGGCATAGCATCCTCTTTATTCTTAAGTTGAAATTATTTTAATAGCCTATAGAAGGTAGAGGTTGAAATATAATTGGTGTGAGTAATATGTGATAAATGAAGGATGTGTAAAGATGGTGAGGGATAATAGGTAATGACATGGAAAAGGAAGGAGAAGCCACAATATAAGGTAAGGTAAGGTGATCTTAGGATTGAGGAGGAAATGTATGAGGAACATATGTGTGTGGGGAAATAATGCTAGTAGCCACATGTATGAGTAGATGCGGAAGGATGAGAAGAACAAAGAATATTAGTTGAGAGAAAGTTGGTGCTGACACTAGAGGTAGGAATGGATGAGATAGGGGTCAATAGGAGGGGAAAATTGGGTGGTAGAGCCCATGGAAGTGGTAATTATAGGATTAGGGGAGGAAGGATTAGAAGAGGACTTGAGGGGTGAGTGGGTGAGCCCCTAGGTTGAGAGGATCAACTATTGGTAGAAGCCATGGGCTTGCTAATAGTAAGAAGAATATATGTGTCACAAAGGGTACACACTAATGCACTATGTAAAGTAGTAGCCAACTGTTGTGGATATTTAGTTTTTTAGAGGAGGGGGACTGACTGCTCCGAGACTCCAAGTCATAGGAGAGTCCTAAGCAATATGCTACCCTAATCTACCTCAAGCTTTTTCAAGTGATTTAGAAAGGTGAAGTTGTTAAGGTTGAAAAGGAAGAGAAATCTAGTTGTTGTTATCCTGTCTACTAAACTAAATGTTTCAGGAGGTTGGATGAGCTAATTTCTAGAGTTCAATCTGCTACTTAGAGAGCTCACTGCCTAAGGACGACAACACCAGATATGGAGTCCAACGCAACACATTGGCATCTGAGTAGTGAGTTGGCATCCGTATGGACAAAATATTTCTAAGATAGACTAAAGGATGAGAAATACAACTAACAACCTAACTAATGAAGTTTTATTCTATGATGAAATAACAGGAAAGGTATAGAAATGAAATACAACAAGAATAATAATTTAACTAAACTATGCTCAAATTGACAAAGGAAGTGAGAAAGTGGTACCAAAGTCCTTGCAACATGCTTCTTTGAACAACTCCAACCAAGAAGCACCTACACACACAAGACCAAAGAAAATGTTGGGGCTATTTTTAGAGGACTACCTTAGTCAGTCCCCCACTTTGGTACTTCCACCTCCATGGAAAGCTAGATAGCAACGATATAGAAAGATGATAAAAAAATTATGAAAATGGAAGTGCCAAGCAATAACATAAACAACAATATGCTACTATGTAAGTACAATGATGCAAAGGCAATGGATAATGGAGGATATCACCTTCACAACTATGTGCTCTCAAGACAAGTAGAGGAAGGAGTGAGGTTGCAAGTTCTCCAACAACAACACTATCACATCGAATGGAGTGGAAGAGCCAAGAAACTAGTAGCTTCTAGCTATAATGAACTGGTGGTGAAGCTTGCAAGTGTGTAATTGATCAAGAGAGCATCAAGAAATTAGCCAAGAGTTCAATAATGGCGAAGAAGTTGTCAAGAAGATGGATATAATGAAAGATTAGACAATTTGGATGGAAAGGGGGCAAAGGAGCCATTTTGTGTCAGTCAAGGGAGCATGAAGCATTACTATTCATGTCCAATAGAGAAACGTAATGCCTTTATGGACTCTAGAGGTAGGAATCTTGTTAAGACGTCTGCATGGTGCGTGGATGTTTGTGTGGTGCATGCATCCTTGACATAATTCCTCCACGAACATGAAAATGAACTGTCAGGTGGACGAGGAAAGGTGGCAGATGTGGAAATTGCATCATCGAGTTTCATTTTTCTAGGGTAAGGGTTATGTAGATGGGGAATTCACCTAGGGGTGAAAATTCACACCAT
Source organism: Sequoia sempervirens (assembly GCA_007258455.2). Lineage (NCBI taxonomy): Eukaryota > Viridiplantae > Streptophyta > Pinopsida > Cupressales > Cupressaceae > Sequoia > Sequoia sempervirens. The sequence goes on from VDFB02055273.1 coordinate 49,513, forward strand.
TGCATTTTCCCCCACTTTAGTGAGCATATGCATTAGTGAATGAGAGGTAAACTAGAGAAAAAGCTATAGAACATATACCTAAACTATTGAGGAAGTAGACCACAATCTAACATGCTCAGACATGCAACTCGGTCCTATGGAAATTTGGACAAAATCTTTGTAGATGCTCAATCCTACAGAATTGGCTCCATGGATGTTTGTTCCCGCAAAAGGTGAATAAAGGTTCTATAGGTGCTCATTCCTATAGAATGAAAGCACTTTTCAGGTGCTAGGTGCTACAAAGTAGGCACCATTGGTGCTCAATTCTAGGGGCTTGGAAACTAAAGGATTTGTGGAGTTTGATTGCTCCTTACAGGTGCTTGGTCCTGCAAGGCAAGCTTGACGAGATGCTCTATCCTCCAAGCTTGATTGTAAAAGCAGCTTCACAGGTGCTCATTCTTGCAGAGCAACATGTTAAGCCACTTACAAAACATGTTAGAAAAAGAAAAGTCACATAGATAGACAATCATTTCTTGGAACAAGCAATTGAAGGAAGAGTTTTCAAAGAATTCCCTTGGTAACACTTCAAGATTGCAAGGGGCACACTTAGAGGGATACTCCATTAGAATAGCGATGAAATTTTTTACAAATGATCCATCATCAAGGAATCCTTTCAAAAGATCTCTTTCGTCAAGGAATCTAAAAAAAGAATGGCCTTCTCGAAAGCAGGCTTTCCGATTCTTTTGCTACGAATTCAATTTCAAAAGAGAATCTCACTAAGGGGATTCTTGTCAAAGGATGCAAAGTAAGGGATTCATTGGCCACTAAATGCACCTTAATGAAAATTGGAGTAGTAGCCCCCCCTTAGGATGGTGTGTGTGAATCAAAGGACCATGTGGCATCCTCAGGAAAGGAAGAAAAGATGCATAGATTTCATGGCCCAAAGTACATGATGAGATGTAGACATGGAAATGTTGTCACACACATGAGGGACACCACATAAGCACTACAACATCAAAAAGAAAGAAAATAAGAGAGAAAGATAAATAAGAAAAGATGAAGAAATCAAGAGATAGGGGGATCTGATACTTGGAGGTTAGAACTGTTCATAGATATAGATAGATAGATATAATATAATATAATATATTTATGAACTATCAACAACCCCCAAATGTATTAGAACATGAAGAACAACACACTAAGACAAAATGAAAATAAAAAAAGCTAGGTCAACATGGGAGTCCTAAATTCCCCAACAGTTTGTATCATCCACAATTGTCGAAAATGAAGATACAACATATAGAAGAATGATGAACATATAGAGGATGTTCACGACACAATTTTACACCTGTATCCAAGCACCTACAAGGGTGACAAGGGTCCTCTAGGAACACATAAAAAAAAGCATGGGGGAAACACAACACACACAAATCTTATCTATAGATGACGAAGAGGTACTCCCCTAGTCCTCATCCACCAGGAGGTCATCGTTCTCCTAATATCGATCATTATATGGTGAGGGTGGATGAGCCTACAAGGGAGGGATAGCAAGGGGGGCACCCTTCAACTCATCTATGACAAGAGCTAAGAAAGAAGGCCCCTTAAGCTCTCCTTCACTCAACTCTTGTGAGTAAAAAGTCACTGATCTTGCAAAGATTGGTGACAAAGCTGGGACATCATCAACTGAGTTAAACATGCACTTAATTGGAGTGTCATGTGTTAACTGAGTGGGAGATGAAGGAGGCGCCTAAGATCCACCGTCAATCTTGTCAAAAGAGATAGTGATAAACTCAAGAGACACCAGAGCCACCTCTATCACAAGGATGATGCAAGCTAAAGTAGAGATCCCTTCCAAAGAAGGTGATCCATTCTTCTGACCTCCATTGGGAGCAAGGTCATCCTCCAACTTACACTTTAGCGAAGGATTTGGAATCCCTATAGAATAAATATAAGGCAAGGATGAAGAGGATAAATCCACAATGGACACCACCATGGTGTTCGATATGTCCATGATCTAGGAAAATGGAGGGATGTCTGGAAGGGACATCAAAAGTGGGGGCTCCATTAAGGGAGCGATGAACACCTACACCCTTTTGGGGTGAGGGTCATCACCATTCACAAGGGGAGTTGGAAGCAAAACTGAGGTGAAGGGAACTGAAGTGGGAGGAGCAGAAGAGGGAGGAACAACATGAGATCTTGAAATAGGAGTTATTGGCTCTTGTTTTGCCTTCTGTGAGGTAGCTTGTTTACTAGCCAGAGCCTTTCTTTGGCATTGACACTCATGCACAAGTCAGTTTCGTTGGCTCTTAGGACTAGAATTCATTGTTTGAGAAGGAACAAGAGGCTCCTATTCCACCATAGGCATGTCTTCCACAACCGTTTCCGGTGGAAGGGTAGCTTCCTAGATAGGAGCAAGATCAAGAAATGAAAGAGTGGAAACGATGACCGATGGAGAAGTAGACACAAGTGTCTTAGTAGTAGGCCTCTTTCCATTCACTGCTCGAGGGACAAGAATGGTAGGAGGATGCAGAGGCCAAGACACAGGGGCAACTTGATGTGGGTCCTTCCCTTACCATAGATAATGGACCTCGACACCATGGGCAAGATAGGAAGTTCAAATACTTGATGCTTAGCCTTCCACCAAGAAAGCACCATTAGACTCCCCATATGAGGCATGGGAGCAGAGGCCAAAGGCATCACAATAGGGTGAGAGGTAGTTAGGAATGAGTAGGCTTCCTCTTCCCTTTTTTTGAGAGGAGGAGGCAGCTTGCTACTGCATAATCATAGAACCTTTAACTAAAATGGCATTAGGGGAGATAGGGTAGGTCACCTTTGGCGCTATGCCCCCATTCTTATATTTGACATAGGTGTGGTACAAGTCCATCCTTGGAGGAAGCAGACTGACTAGGGCAAGACAAAAGTGATCTAACGAGTAGCCCCCACATGACACTAGCGACTTGTACTTGGTGTCGTGCACAACATGCACAAAGCCCTCATGAGAAAAATTTAAACACTTATGAATTACCGAAGCAATTGCATTTATAGAAACTAGCCATGGGATGCCTAGTTTCACCCTGAACAAGTCTGACTCCAGGATGATATCAAAAGGAGAATTTATAATCTTGGGTCCTACCAAGACTAAGAGGGTGATGGAACCAATCGGAGGGACCGAGAGTTCGTCATGTGTACGTATTTTGGTTTTTGACTTCTCATATTCCTCCCTAAGTAGAAAGTTTAATAGAAGAGTCTCCTCCATTATAGTGCTCACACGACTCATGGGATCAACTAGAACTCTAGTTACAATATTCCCATTGATGCGAGTGGGAATGTATAAGGGGAAAGGCTCTTTGTTCATAGACAGGTCCTGCAATGTGAAAGTTATGTCAAGTGATCCATTCATAGGTTGAGCAAGAGGAATATGTGTAAATGAAAGCAAGTTTACATACTTCAAGAACTCCAAGGAAGAAGAACTAGGAGGTTCAACAATTAGGTTTATAGAGTGAGATGAAAAGGGGCCCGTATAGATTTGCAACTCACTATTAGCCTTTTCCACAAACTTGTTCACATTCCACTTCGTCCCATCAAGGTGGATAGTACTATCATCGATGTGATCCTATATCTCATGATGCAAACATATGCATCTTTCGGTATCATGTATGTGGATTCAATGGTACTAGCAGAATATGTTCTCTTAATACCACTTGGGGTAAGGTTCAGTAAGGGGTCAATGATCTTGCAAGGTTATCACTTTATCTTTTAGTATTTTCCTTAGAATAGAGGAGTACAATTCTAATAAATTTGTGAATTTCCTGTTGCATTTGAGGCCTTTGTTGCTAGATGTAACAACTACATTCACAACATATTTAACCTTACCAGAAATCAACACAACAGACCTACCCTTAGGATGGGAGTGCAAGGAAGATCCCCCAAACTGGGGAATCATTTGCTGGTACTCCCACAATATGACATATAGATGTGTAAAGGAAGGGTATTTCATGAAAGAAAACTTCTCCTTCTAAGACCTTTGCAGGTTGTCGATGAAAACCTTTTGCATATCCGAGTCGGGAAAAGGATATGATATCTTTGAAAATAGCACTTGATATTGAGCAATGAAATTACTTATCTTCTCATGCTTTCCCTACTTATACTAGACAAGATTCGAAAAAGGCCATATTCAGCCTAAAGTTTTCTTGTAATTACTGGATAAATTAATCCACAAGTTGATCAAATGAAAATATAGAATTATAAAGCAAGAAACAAAACCATTCTAGGGTTGTATATTTGAGAGATCTTAGAAACAATTTATCCATTAAGGCATCATGGTGGAAGAAATCCATACACATGGCATTGAATGCTGAGACATGCATTTGTGAATCTCCCTTACCACCATACTTCTCAAACTTTAGAATCTCCATCCCCTGGGGGATAGGAGCATTTAGAATTGCTATTGATAAAGGACTATGATGAAAGAAAGGTTGGAAAATTGGTTAGGTGGTAGCTTGGGATAGGTTCACCAGTTGATTTTGCATTTGGCCCATGTTTTGTAGCAAAGCGTTCAAAACAAGATCATATGATGAAATAGGACTAGTGGAATGGCCACTAGAACCACCACTAGAGCCATTAGAACCACCACTAGAGCCACTAGAGCCACTAGAACCACTAAAGACAACATTCTCCCTAGAGTTACCACTGCCAAATTTAGGAGGGACAATGTTGAACCCCAAAGAGACCCTATTTACCTTAATGGTCAGAGGTACCTTAGGCACAAGGATGGTATTGACAGAAGGGCCTATCTTGGTCATGAACATCGATGTTATGGGCATCGAGACTCCTATCTGCCTTTAAAAGGTCTCAAGCCCAGAACCTCGGGTAACACCCGATCTAGCATTGTATGAAGGGATATATTCATCCACTATGTTGGTAAGGCCTCAAAGAAATTCCAAGCCTACCTAATCCTTTTCTAACATATATCTCATTTCATTAACAAGCCTACCAACCCTAGCTATGTTTTGTTCTTTTCCAAAATGATTCATGAGATCCAAGAGCCTCCTATCTAGAGTGAGAAGGTGTTATGCAGCTAGCGATAGCATCATCCTCATTTAGAGGTGGGGCCATAGGGGAAACAGGAGGAGTAGGGACACGAGGGGTCTCCCCAAAGAAACTTTCCTCTACGCTTGAAACCATCTCCTAAGAAGTGAGACCGATAGTGACCTTCGAGAAATCCATCTCTAGGTGTCGTACACTTCTAACAATGTACCCACAGGTTGTAGATTGGGTCGTAAAGCTCATAAAGCTTCATGATATGCAAATCTGCAACCCAAACGAGACATAAGAGAAATAATCTTGACATGAAGAAACAGGCGCTATGATGTCCATGTTGGGTTCACCAAAATGTAGAGGGCGGGACTAGTTTCTCTGGGACTGAAGGCATGGGAGAGTCCTAAGCAACAAGCTGCCTTGATCTACTTCAAGATTTGCCAAGTGATTTAGAAAGGTTAAGTTGTCAAGGTTGAAAAGGAAGAGCAATATGGTTGTTGTTGTGCTTCTGCTAAACCAAATGTTTTAGGAGGTTCAATGCACTGATTTCCAGAGTTCAATTTGCTACTCAAATAACTCACTGCCTAATGAAGACAACACTAGATATAGACTTGAGCATGACACATTGGCGTTCGTATGAATAGAAGATTTATGAGACAAACTAAAGCATGGGAAATATAACTAACAACCTAACCAATGAAGTTTTATGCTATGACAAAATAATAGGAAAGGTACAAAAATGAAATACAACAAGAAGAATACTTTAACTACACTATGCACAAATTGACAAATGATGTGAGAAAGCGGTACCAAACTCCTTACAACGTGATTCTTTGAACAACTCCATCCGGGAATAACCTACACTCACAAGACCAAGGAAAATGTTGGGGCTATTTTTAGAGGATTGCCTTAGTCAGTCCTCTACTTTGGTGCTTCCACCTCCATGGATAGCTAGATATCAGTGATGTAGAAAGATGATAAATAAATGTTTGGAAATGGAAGTGCCAAGCAATAAGAAAAACAACAATATGCTACTGCATAAGTACGATGATGCAAAAGCAATGGACAATGGAGGATATCACCTTTATAGCTACATTCTCTTAGGGTAAGTAGAGGAAGGAGTGAGCTTGCAAGTTCTCCAATAACAATGTTGCAATGAACGGAGTGGAGGAGCCAAGAAACCAGTAGCTTGCAGCTACAATGAAGTGGTGGTGAAGCTTGAAAGTATGTAGTTGATCAATAGAGCATCAAGAAATTAGCCAAGAGTTCAAGAATAGTGAATAAGTTGTCAAGAAGATGGATGGAATGAAATATTAGACAATTTGAATGGAAAGGAGACAAAGGAGCCATTTTGTGTTAGTCAAGGGAGTAGGAAGCATTATGGTTCACATCCAATGGAGAAATTTAATGCCTTTGTGGATTCCAAAGGAAAGAATCCTTTCAAGATGGTAGTGAGGAGTGTGGACATCCATGCGACGTGCATGCATTCCTTAAGAAATTCCCCACCGACAAGAAAAAAAACTGTTAGGTGGACAAGGAAAGGTGGCATATGTGGAAATTGCATCATTGGGTTTCATTTTTCTAAGGTAAGGGTTATGTAGATGGGGATTTTCCTAGGGGTGCAAATTCACTCCATTACACATTTGAAGATGTGTGTCAATAAGTAATTAGATTCCATGAAGGAAAGATCTTTCTTATTCTTGTTCCTCTTCATGTTCCTTGATATGGTTCTTAGTATGAATTTTATTAGCAATCATATTAGAAAGAGAGTTATGATCATTTGAGTGGCTATTCATTTTAGGGTTAGTATGACTAGTCCTTCATAAAGAAGATTAGCATTTTGAGTATCTCATAGCATAAGAAAAACCTAAAGTGATATGGTAAAGAGATTTTTTTTAGTGAAATAAACAACTCTCAAATGTAAATAATAAGAAAAAAATGAAAGATAAAACCCAAAGGGGTGTAATATTGGAGGGTTTCACCAAAACAAAAGAGGGAATGAAATCACTTTTACATAAAATTGGGATAAATAAATAACATAAGCATTCAAGATCTATCACATAATAAATGAGTTAGAGATGTAATTAAATGTATTGAATCAAATATTTTTAGAAAATAAAATATTAAAATAATGGTGCTCAGCTAGTAATGTTGTGGAATATGACATAAAGTGATTTGTTAATTATAACACCCTAATCAAAGAACCAAAAATTAGACAAAATTCATTTAGAATATTTAGCTTGATTTTTTGCTTGAAATATGGATATATCAACCATGACTTACTAAGTAACACAATTTCAATCACATAGATCACAAAATATTTGTAGGAGAGAAATTTTCTTTGAAGATAATTTGTCAAATTTATTTAGGCCCTATTAATAATGTGTCAATCTTAAGAGGAACCAACATAAACACAAAAAATGGTCTCACTATGTTGATGTAGCCAATGGAGGCACATGGCACCATGTGATTCGACTTGCCTATCACACTTGATCACATAAGAAATCACATAGACACCATATGTGCCTTCAAACTATATGACTCTACTCTAGTTAATTGTACATGACTCAAAACTCTAGTTAAGCTATTTGAACATTGGGCCTAGATAAATAGTCAATGTTGATTGGGGCACAAGATCAATGGACAATGAACAATGGATAAAGTAAACAAACACATTAAAAATGTTAAATGTGAAGGTCTTATCTGATACAATAAGAATATGCCATGTGGTCCCTTCTTTTATTAATAAAGTGACTTGAAATCACCTAGGCCCTTTGCCAAATAAGGATGTATGACCTACAATAAACTTGCCACATAAAGACATACAACCTTTCCTTACTTGCCTATGCATGTACCACTATTTAGACACTTCACGCATTGGTCTCTTAAATTGGTAGAACTCATTAGTGGATGCCATGTACCTAATTGCCATACAATCTCTGGATGACATGGAAGATCTAATAACTCAAAATGTTTGAGGGTGTTAAAGCTCTCACCCCTCTTGAGGTTTGAATGATTATTTGATGCAAGGAGATCAATGACTCTTGTTTGCAATAAACAATACTTAATGAAATGAGTCATAATTTTTATTTTTGGGAAAAAAAGAGAAAATAAATTAATTAATTAAACTGAAAGAGTTACATAAAGATTTTGAAATAGAAATGGTTGTCATTAAAGCCCAAAGAACAAAAAACCAATGAGGTTTCTTATAGAACCACTTCTAGCAAGCCTCACAAGAAAACAAAAGGCCAACAAGAACCAGAAAGTAGAATATCAACTCAAATCATGATGAAGGAGGGAAATAATATTTGAGCTTTGGACTAAAGAAAGAGAACCCCAACCCATAACATTCCATTCTATGATCATCACTAGATTCCCATTTAGCCAATTAATTTATAACAACATTCCACTCCCAAGGAATATGAATAAAAGAGATGGAATCAAAATTTTGTGCCATGCTAAGAACCTGAGCCACATAAAGAGACAACCTCCATGAAGAATGATAAGCTTTCCCCTTATTCAAGAGGGAAACCAATGCCATTGTATCCATCTCATAAATAAAAATTTTCCAACCTAGATCACAAGCTTTCTCTAGAGCTACTAAGACAGCTTGATCCTCCATGTGATTATTTGTAGCAATCCCCATAGTAGATGAAATGAGTTTCATAATTGGTTGACTTGTAGCTAAGTCATTGAGTGGTGGGAACCAGGTTCTTTGTTTTATTATACACAAGTAAGATGTTAGCGACTGATTGAAGTGGAGGAATGATTGGTCCTTGGAGTTCCAAAAGGAAACTCTTACAAATGTTAGAAATGAGTTTTGAGGGTCAATTCAATGAGATCAAATTCAATAATCCGGGTGAAGTTTGGGGTTAGGAAAGTTAACATGGTAACAAGTTAATAGAGAGTCACCGAATAGTTAAAACACAAACACTAAGGGGTACGTAGCCTTGTAGTGTCAAAGACATATTTGGTAGTACATGGATAAAAGTGATCTACACATCTTTGGAGCACTAATGACTCTTAAATTTCTACCTACCATATGATGGGCGTAGATCAATGGTTGCAATTACTTCCCTTTAACAACAAGAAATTTAATTACACACATGTACAAATTAATGACTCAACATACAAACACACTAAAGGATATTATCGAAATAATCAAAGACATCAGATATGCATTAAGGAGAAGAACACCATGAAATCCCTTAAAATATTTTTACAATGGTCTATCACGAACTAATCCTAAAGACAACAAATCAATAAATATTTTTTAAAATATTTAATGGAACACACAATATCCCTTGAAACACCTTAGCTAGTCATGGGGACAACCAATATGTAGGTAAATATCTACTTTCAATTATATCATCCTTTGACTTATACAAGCAAATTTCAACCCTTTATGAATAATGACACACACAATTGTTTTCCTAGACTATCCTCAAGACTAGCCCTATTCAAGAAGTGGTTCAATGACCAATATAGCTAGAAAGAAGCCTAATAGATCATAGGATGTTGAAACTTGTCACAAATCAAGGACTATACAATAAACAACAACTCTTTGTACTACGTAAAAAAATCTTTTCAACAATAAGACACTATTGGATACCATCTTGTAGACAAGATAATCTCATTAGATATGAACTCCCTATATAAACAAGGGAAACAACTCTAGTTTCACACACTCAACATCTTACAAAACCTCCTTATAGTTTATATCTTTCATTAAGTGTAAGAATGACACCCATAACATAGATTTTATTTAGTCTTAGCCTCTTTACACACAACATAAGAAAAATAATTGAAAATTTTCATTCCTAGTAATATCATGCATAACACATGGCTCCAAAAGGAGCTTATTTTTATTTAATAGGGAATTACCGCATCACAAGTAAGCTAAAAAATAGCCATTGTCCTTTAACTAATCTCATGGTGTAGCCATAAGCTCAAAGTATCCACTTGTGTGCTTATCTTGCTTATAGCTTTCTAACAATGTAGTGAAAACTCTAACACATTGCACACTATCCATTTTTAAAAATTCATGGGTACATGTGCTTCTTAAAACCTTTGAATTTGGGTGGATATTTATGACACATATCCACCATGGTTAGGTCCAATAGGATCAATAATATAGTAAGCTAATGAAGTGGGGAACTGATCTAAGAGGATCCAAAAAATCTCAAAAATTCATAATCTTGAAATCTAACAAAACCATCATCATTGCATAGAGTTTGTTGACACGATCCTGACACAACTTAAATTACATCAAATAGAGTCCATATGTGTGAGATATGGCTGATCAAAGTTGCATAGAAAAAGGTTGACCAAGTACAAATGATGACATTAGCATGACATGTGGCTGGCTCAAAAGGTGACACGTGGTAGACGATGATGTTAGCATGGTGACGTGGTAGGCTAACTCGGAATTGTGTGTGATGTGGACCAATTATATGGTGTCATGTGTCAAGGAAAATGTGAATAAAATAGTGCCACATGGCCCAATGAATGGATTCCACATGGCACCCCTACAAAGCTTCTGACAGTTTGTTTGGTTGTTAAAATTTGGTGGAGGAGGTCGAACCTCTAACCACCTAGTTCTGATCTTTCCTCTCCACCAACAAGGCACACAGGCTTCTCAGAATATAAGAGGAGTGATTCTATTTAAAGCTTGGAAAACATCTTATTGAACTAAATAAAAGAGGCCAGTAGGTTTGAACCCCTAACCTCCTCTTTGCGTTTTACACTCCCTACCAACACAGGATCACGTGAATTGGAAAGATAAATGGCAAGAGTTTTTTTTGTTGTTTAATTCCCATGGTGGATCAAAAGAGAAGGGATCAGGTTTAACCCAAGCCCCTCCCTCAATAAAAGTCTAAAACAATACTAATGCAACCCAAAAATTGGGAAACACTAATGACTTAAGGGGAACCATAATAATTTAAATAAGCCCGATTATTAAAATCTTAAGGGCTTAATTTAGATATATGGCCAATATATGAAAATATTATGGTTAAGCCCCATTATAGAAAATGAAGTTGTATACAAGGGGGATTTTTTCTCTTGCAGAGGCAATCAATTTCATTTTGGGAGGAAATTAGGTAAAGGAATTTTGGAGATTGATGTAAACAAAGAGACTTTGTATTTTGCATCTCTTTAAGTGTAATTGGGATTTTAAGGAATTTGCAACCTACCCCATGGATGCAAGCAAAGGAGAATACAGAGGAGTCTTAAGGTGTTGAGAGAGACTTTGTGAGAAGTTGTAATGTAGGTTTGAAGCTTTGATGATGTAATAAGGCGATTTATGCTTGGCATCATTAATAAAAGCGGTCCCACATTGAGAAGTGGACCTAGAGACGTAGCCCAAACACATGGGTGAACTCTATTAACAAAGCTATTATTGTCTCTTCATTTTCTCTTATTTCTTTTAGTATTTTTATTCCTTTGAGTTATTAATTATGAAAATTAAAGTAATTAATTAATGTTCTATTAATTTATGTAATGAATAAGTGCACCTAGTTCTGCAATTTCAACTGTAAATGAACATAGCTATGCAATTTTGTTGATCGAGATTTTATATATCTAAATTAAGTGCAATATAAGTTTTAAGGCTTTATTATAGATCATGATCCTACCAACTCACTCTATTCCCTACTACAAAGAGAATCTCTATTAGTTGGTTTCCTGGTTAGTACACAAGCATATAAAACTCACTAAAGATAAAATTAGCTATTTATCACAAGTCATCTTCAATAAAATAATGACACATCACTCTTTTTCATGTACACCAATGTATTCTATTAAAAATTCAATACTCTTGTGAACACAATGGGCCTACCTCATTGCCACCTAGTAACCTGTGGTTATCTAACTCAATATAATACACCCATGCCACCTACTTAAGAATAATAACTCTATTTTTAGCTTGTGATAACAAGTAAGGCTAGATGGTGCCTACCACTTACTACATTACCACATGCCACAATTGTGTTGGTCCACATATTTTGAGGCATCACATATTATTCACATAAAGTCTCATAGACCAATGTTGAATTGTCATGCATATTACCACATAAAAAAAGTCACCCCTACGTGTAAACATTAAAGTATAAAACACATGCACATTGAACGATATTAGCTAGGCATTACACAAATGGGATATGATTTAACAAGAAACAACCAATAATTAAAATAAAAACATGTGGAACAATTTTTCCTATTGAAGCAAGTTCACCTATAGGCGACACATCATGATTACACATAGTCATTAAAATAATAACCACTCACACTCATGGACCCACAACCAATTTCTAGCATATAATATTCTCAGTGTTGATGGGTCTAGTTAATAGCTAATTTTCTTCCATTTAGTTTATGTCTTTTAACATTTCAATCTGCTTAGTTCACAAACAATCCTGAACCTTCCACATATTTTATGTCTTTCACACATCTTAAACTAGACTTTAGTATATGGAAATATGATTATGGTATGATGGTACTTGTATGCATGGATGTATGAATATTTATGAAATTAAATATGATTCTAAGCTTAATTTATGGTTGTTAATAATGTGTATAATTTAGATGAAGCTAACCTCTTGCAGCCAAAACTGTAGCCTGCAACAATAGGTTTCTAGGCCACAACAAAGGGATCATAGGCACTTGTAGGGGAGATTCTAGAATATTAAAAATGTGACAGTTCTAAGAAGTAATGAAGGTAATAATTGAAATGGTCAACCATGAGTCATCAAATCACCAAATAAGATGCTAGGAGGAAGGAGTCTACTTTGATAAGGAAAACCATGACGTGATAGTTTTCAGGGAGCATGTCCCTGTCAAACCATTAGGGAAGAGTTTTAGTTTTAATTCTCTTCTTTTGTCTTTTATAATTATGGTTTTCGGCTGCAAAGACTGGTCCTATCCTTATTCTTGAGGGAGAGTGGACATATACATTTAAGTTATGTTTTTAGTCCTTGTGTGAAAAAAATTCCTCCCATACCTATATATTGGGATCATTGGTTGAGGAACAAATCTAGTTCAAGATATGGTTGACAAGTTCTAGTTTTTTTTTTACTAAGCAATACTTCATTGTTGTTAGTTTTTTGTTATTTAGTTGTAATAGACATGTATTTTTGAATGGGAAATATTTTGAAGATTCTTGTCATATTGTGAAAATTTTAGTTTTTATGCAATAAAGGAGTTTTGATTTATTGTCATGATTTATTGATTGCTAGTGTGTAGTTGATATTTCTTGTGGGCACAACTTGAGAAAGGGCCACTCAGGTTATTGACAACCCATCTTGCTTTCTATACTAGATTAGATGCTCATTGTTGTATCTATCTATTTGAATTCTCACTTGTATGTATGTGAATACTATAAATGATATTCTGTAATATGAGTTTGCATTTTGTAATAGTATGTTGAGTCAGTCTCAAGAGAAGTTAAGAAGTTAGGAGTTAGAATTCTATAGTATTAGTTAGTTATAAAGTTTAGTCTTGGTAGTTAGTAGTTACAACATTAAGTCGAAGGTACCTATAGCATAAGCAGTGGATTATGTTATTTCCCCTATTTTGTAATTTGACACTTTATTTTCCTTTTACATCCTTTACTATTTTTTGTATCAGTGTAAACCATATAAAATCACTGATATAGGCTATGTAGAATCCATGAATGCACATACAGTTCCAGCATCATCAAAAGCTTACAAAGTTCTGGTTGATAATTAAATGAAGCCTTTGTGGGGGTCCAGTGAACTATTCAGTTAGGAAACTATCCTTTAAATTGTGTGTCCACTCATAAACACAAATTTGATTGAACATTAGAAAGGCTTTACATTTTTGGTGTCATTGTAGGGGATGGTGCTACATTTAGGATTCTCCTATGTAATTTAAATAATTCATAGTTTAGTGTTTTGATTTTAGAATTAGGGAAATTAGGTTTTAGTCATCAATATAGAAATGCTTTACTAATAATGTGCAAGAACTGTTGATCCAAAGTCATAATCATTATATGTGGAGGTAGTCAGATGCTCTAGGAAGATTTCCCCCCTCAGCACACAAAGTTACAAAGGATAATGGTGGAAAAAGTAAACAGAGTGAGGGTATTCCTAAAGAAGAATCATCCCTGACACCAGTACGCACACTAGATACAAGGGAGACTTCCCATATACACATCAACATCATGGATGATGCAACAATTGAAGAACCACTAGAGCATTTAACCTTCGAGTTCCCCATTGCCAGTGAGGAGAGAGCAATTGATTTGAAGAGCATACCTCCTTTAGCATTACTTGTCTTCTATAGGTTAGTCACAGAGGATCTAGATACCTTTTTGAGTTTGATGTGCTATGTAGAAGTTATGATTATATCACAAATTCACACAGACTTAAATTATTTCTAGTTCTACCTTAAGAAATCCACCCAAAAAAAACTCTCTAATGAGTCCTTAAAGTTGATATTCTTGAGAGGGATTAATGAGGATTAAATGGATGCACTTAACCTCATGGGGTAGGAGATATCTCACAAGTACCATTTGAGGACATCTACAAAGCATGCAGGAACTATTTGAGGACTTTTACCAAGAAGGTTAGAGGAGACATGACATCTTCCATTAGCAAGTCACCCAATGGAGTCTCTAGAATAAAATTGAACAATCTTTTGTCAAATATGAAGTAGGATATCATTAGCCACTTGGCTACACAATTAGACATCCTCCATGTGAAAAAGAAGTAAGATGAGACCTAGAAGCAACCCTTACAAAATACTACCCACATTGTAGATAGAGAAAGAATAATTGTAACTGTAAGAAGGTGACAATTATCTTTGAAGATAAGCAAGGGACATTTGACTTTCATGCATTGGACGGTGAAGATGGACAAGTAGTCTACATAGCTCAAGGCAACCCTAGCAGCCAAGATAAGGTATGCCCCAAGACCCTTTGAATTATAACATGTCATTTCCTAGTAACAATGCAAATTTTCCTAGTGGGAACCCTTAATCTTGGGCCAATATACAAAACCATCAATGGTCAATACTTCAATCCAATTGGAATTGTAAGATGGGAAAAATCAATCTAGCCTAGATAACAATGACAACCACAACACCTCTAAGATATTAACCCAATCTAAAAAAAGAGAATACAAACAAATAGAGAGATCAAAATGAAAGTAAATAAAACAAAGCACTCCCCATTGAAGTTGAATCACTTCTCGTCTCTTCTATTTCTTATTTTGCAAATATGCCCTCAAATTTGTAGCAGAACTTGTGCAAATATCTACAA
This sequence comes from Sequoia sempervirens, assembly GCA_007258455.2. Classification (NCBI taxonomy): domain Eukaryota; kingdom Viridiplantae; phylum Streptophyta; class Pinopsida; order Cupressales; family Cupressaceae; genus Sequoia; species Sequoia sempervirens. Next base: position 64,808 of record VDFB02055273.1, read on the forward strand.
ATTGTAAGCAAGAAAGTTGGAGATGTTAGTGTAATTAATTAATTAATTATTACACTAGCATAAGTTAACTTAGGTCTTGCCTTTAATTAATTAAGTCCTAGGTTGCATTATTAGATAAATCGTTTAATAAAAAAGATAATATTCCCTTCCTTGTTTGGTGGGATAACATTCCTTCTAGAAGATGAGTTGTCCTTCTAAAACTTATCTCAACATCTAATAATCATCTAGATAGGGTTCACATGTTGTCACATGTTGTTAGATTATAACACTTGGCAACATCTCATGCATATTAGGTTTTACCTCTTTCCTATTTAATCAGGCATCTTGTTCATTTGTAATATATCATATCAATATTATATCAATCATATTATCAATATAGAATATTTAATCAGCATTCCATTGTTGCAACACTTCTCTTTGTGGTTGATTATCTTTCATGGCTAAAGTCCTTCATTGAAGATTCTAGAGCTTCAAGGGCTGTGCAATCCATCATCTCAACATGGTATCAGAACTTCAGTGCTATAGACTTCTTCTCAAATATGAGAGATTATTTTTGGCATGAAAATCTTGCTGGATGCAATCAATTTTTTTAAAGCCATTTTTCATTTTTGTTTCAAATTTCCAGCGTCCACTTAGTTGCAGGAAAAATGATTTCTAGGTTTTGTAGCCAGGGTCAAAATATGAACTGGATATCTTTTAGATTTTTGATATCTTCT
>VDFB02055275.1:0-28542 GCA_007258455.2 Sequoia sempervirens
GTCAACATGACTCTTCTTAAAATTGCCTTATCTGTTGATCAAGATTGTTTCCCAATGGAACCCAAACCTTTTTTGAAATTTTTAGCAATGTCTTTTTCTAGGTGTGAACCTTTCCTCTTTTTCGTACTCGTATCTACACCCAACAATTATAATGGCTCTTGTGGCTCATTAATAAGAAGTACAATTGACAACAGTTGGGCTTGATCAAATGTATCAAAGTTATTAAAATAAGAAATTGCTTACTTTGCAATTTTTTTCATTGACCTTCTTCTAGTACATCTAGGTTGTTCAGCATAAAACTTCAATTTTTCCATATCCATTTGAAATAAATGACCTAAATTTCTAGAAGAAAATTTTCTCCTCACCTCTTTAGCTAGATTCATATGCTCTTCCATGATGGTATCCGGAAGTGATCGTGACCCCTCTCCAACATCCATTATTTGAGCTTGGGCCTCCTCCCTAACATCAACTATATGTTCTTCAACCTCATTTTCTCTAGTATCTAAATTTGGCCTAAATTCTACTTCATTTTTTGTAGTGGACTAGGTTGGGTTGATCCTCCCTTAATGTTTGGCTCATCCATCTCTTTCTCATGCTTTTCAAGGTGCTAGTCGATAACATTACTAGGCATATGTAACATGGGGCATTGGCGAGGAACTGAAAGTCACTCGACTACGTTTTGAGTGGGAGCAATGAATGAGCACTAAAATTAGTTCAGAGGGGAGCTTATCTATTTTTTTGTATTCCTCCCCAAGCCTCTATCCCGCCCACCTATCTGATTCCAATCCTCGGGCCTATTCCCCTTCTGAATGGGAGCGATCAACAAGGAAGACCATGATAAGCAACTGAATGTCACTCTAAAATCTAAAATTTGTTGCATGCTACAATCATCTAAAAAAAATATTAATCACCATGAATTGCATGGTGAAGTCATTAACATTGGTTCATAATTAAATGTGTTAACAAAGGATGCTCGGATCGCCATAGGTCATCCTACACTATGACCTTATATTTATTGTGCATGGTGGATAAGACCTAGGATGTTTGAAATAACTAGGTCATCCTACACTATGACCTTCCTTGTATTTATTGTACATGGTGGATAAGACATATGAGAAGGCCCTTGGTATTCTAGAAAATATTGAGGTAAGTAGTGAGGGAGTTAAGTTTTGTATTGACTTTGAAGTGTTAGGAAATGGGAAAGGTTGTCACTACCTTGTGCTTATTGGTTGGGTATTATATTTTTCTATAGATGTCGGTGTGTATTTCAAGCATGAACTATGAGTTAGGAAAATGTTGACTAGCATGTTATTATTCTTCTAGGTCTTACACAAGGTCATCCTTTATGAGTCTATTCATATTGAAGTGAAGGATTCCAATGATATCTATTCAATTACAAAGGGGAATAGTGATTACATTGAATCATCTCATGATGGAATATCATGGTAGGACAAAATGTTAACAGTAGATTTAGAAGTTCCCTTGAAAATATGGAACTAAATGTTGAATATGAGTAATAAATTAATGGTCCTATTTTTCAAGAGAGGGGCCTAGGTTTCTCAAATGAACTTTTAAAGGATATATGAATGTCAATTTACTTAGTGAGAACCCTGATAGTAAATTTAATTTATCCTCTACTACATAATTCTTCAATAGCAATAGAAAATGGAAGGTTAAAGGGAAATGAAATGAATAATATTGGGAGAGGCTCAAGTTTGACATACCTTGTTTACGTCTATAATAAATTTTCAAGCTTTCTTCGCGTATTCTTTGTTTCGGTTATGTTTAATACTTTTGTGCAATCTTACTTTTTCTTCTCTTTTTGTTCACCATCTCCTTCTGTGTAAAATATCACTTAACAATTCCTCTAAATCTTCTCCTCCAAAGCCTACCTTGTAGAAAAAAACATCTTTCACAATTCTTCTAATTTTCTCCTCCAAAGCTTGCCTTATAGAGCAAAATATCCTTGACAATTCCTCTAAGTTTCTCTTACTTATATATAATGATTTACAGAAAAAAAGGATTGATAAATTTATCGATTGAAAGGATCTAAAACAACCCTATAGTTTATATCCTAAAATTAAGAATTGATTAAAATGCATTATAAAAAACTTAGAAAAATAAAAAAGAAAAGCTAAAACTAGACTTAATTGCTAATATTAAAAAAACCTCTACAATTCCTCTAAGTTTTTCTTACTTTGCTCCTTTAATTGCAAAATTAATGTATTTTTTAACTTTCGAAGCTCAATTTGGAGTTGCAAATGGATTCAATTAGATGAACCAAGTTGGAGAACCGTATTCCTCAAAATGAGCTTCCCAACAACTATAAATTTGATATATTTTGCTTTTATTTTTTATTTTATTTTTTAGTTTTATTGAACATATGTTTTTCACTGAACATCAAGTTCGGTGGAAAACCATTGTGGAAAATTAGTAAGTTAGTGGAAAAAAATTTAAAAATATATATGCACACTAGGTATTTATGTCCTCATTCAAACAAACAAAAAATGAATTTCAATACATACAAAAAAATTATACGATTGAAAGTGCACCTATGTCTAGAAATTGTAATTGGTTTGACTTCAAAACTTAATTAAAAGAAAAATATTCAACAAAATGTTATGAAATAAAATGGAAGCACTAGATATCAGTGTACCAACCTAAATTCAGAAGAATCAGAATTTTATCCTATGTAGAAAAAATGTTATCTGATTGAAAGTACACATCACTTTTTTAAAATGTTGTTTACTATTAAAAACTAGTTATCAAAGGAGATGCAAAAAAAAACAATTTAATTTAAATTTTTTTTTTAAATACATTTAAAATCTACAAACAAAATCTCACAAATCACTAGTTTGGATGATCTTCAAATTCCTAACAGTTTACCTACTATAGGTGTCGAAAAGTGAAGATTCTACTCAAAATGTTGCTTTCAATGTCAAGTTTGGCCAAAAAGTGTAACCCATTATTGTGGGATGAACGTGAGAGTGTTATAACACACTCGCATTATGGCACAACTTTGACATAACGCAAGCATGTTGTAACGAACTCTTGTTATGTTATTTTACATAATGCAAGTGTGTTATAATGTGCTCACATTATGTCTCTTGAAATTATTTTTGTGTAAGTTTGTCAAATGTATGTTTGTCTATATATTTGTATGTATGTATGTTTGTATGTATGTTTGTATGTATGTATGTTTGTGTGCTTGAATGTATATGTATGAATGCATGTATGAATATATGTATGTTTGTATGTATGAATGTATGTTTGTATGTATATATGTATGTATGTATGCTTGTATGTACATGTATGTATGCTTGTATGTATGTATGTATGTATGTATGTATGTATTGATGTATGTATGTAAGTATGTATGTATGTATGTATGTATGTATGTATGTATGTATGCTTGTATCTATGTAGGTATATGTATGTTTGTATGTATGGTTGTATGTATGTACATATGGATGAATGTATATATAGTTGTATGTATTTATTGTGGCATCCATTTCCTTAGAGGAAGTATTCACCATTAGGATGGGTCCCAAATTGGCTTTAAAAAGTGTGTCAAATTTATACACCAAAATGGTCAACTTGAAGCTCTACAGTATAGGTTTTAGGGTATTAGGTTGAGGCTTTAGGGTATAGGGATGAGGGTTGAGGGTGTAGGGCTTAGGGTTTAGGGTTTAGGGTTTAAGGTATAGGGTTGAGGTTTGATGGGTAATGTTCAAGGTTGAGGGTATAGGGTTAAGTGTATAGGCTATCTAGGGATTAGGGTTTAGGATATTCAATATAGGGTTGAGGGTTTACAGTTTAGGGTAAATTAGGGTATAAGGTTGAATGTATGGTTTATATTTTAAGTATGGGTTTAAGGGTTGAGGGATTACGGTTGAGGGATAATATGCTAAAGGCGTGTCATCCTTCAATAGCCACGATTTTCAAGATTTCAAATGCCATATGAGACTTGAACCCACATTTTTCTATTGTTGTTGAGGCACAAATTTCAATTTGGGAGGCCTATTCTTCACTCAACCCATGAATTTTCTCTGTTATGTCATGATTTTCCTCTGTGGAAGGTGTTTAGGAGTGATCTGCTAATGACATGATCGATCTTTCTTTTGCAAGCGAGTTCTTCTCTTCATTCTACAGGCATATTTATGTGAAGATTTTCACCAAAATGGAGGCAGATGTAAACCTTTGTTTCTAGATGCATGCATGTTTCATTCCCTATTTTTTTGCATGCTCCTTGCTTTCTTCCTTATTGATTCTTTAAAAATTGTACGTGCTTTGTGAGAACCACATGATAAAGATCTGGGAAAATTTGGAGCTTTGTAAAAATCAAACTTATATAAAGTTCCATATGGGGGTTTTTACTTAAAGAATGTAGTAAAGGTTTCTTTCATTTTGCTTCTGAATAAACAAACTTAAAATATTAAAAGTTTCTAATTAACCGCCAAGCTCCGCACTGCTCCTTGAATCGACAGCCAAAAGTGTTCTTCTGTTCTAAATTTCTATCTACATGAGATTCTAGAGTCGCATCCTCGTGTGCTTCCAAAGTTTCTTACTAGTAGGGTTCCTAAAAACATGAGCTTCTAGAGTCGCATCCTCGTGTGCCTCCAGAATTTCTTTCTAGCAGGATAATATTGAGCATTGGATAAACAATGGCATCATCCCAACCGAAGGGAATCTTTGCAGTTCTTCAGCAGTTGCAGCTTTCTTCTTTAGTTTGAATAAATTGTTAGGAGTTTTTCCACCTGGATTTTCTCCTTTCCTCTTAGTTGGCAGCCACACCAACACTGTTGGCCCACAATCTTCATCGCCTTTGCAGCTTGTTCTCTATCAGTCTTCACAGGATCTTGGATCGACATCATCGCTTTCCGACATGTGGACATGTGAGCAGTTATTAGAGGTACACATCATCTGGATTTGGATTTCAAAATCACCCATTATTTTGGTTTGGCTTCTCCAATCACCAGTGGATCCTTTTCTTCCTAAGGGGAGAATTGTTGTTTGCAAGCAGTGGATCATATTCTTTCTCCAGGTGTTCATCATTGGCATGGGAGCTCTTTCATTATGGGGGGGATTCATATCTTCATTTTCTCTCTCCTATTACGGGGACATCTATTGTACTTGCATGACAAAAGTAGTCCTTGGGGGGTCACATTGAGTCCTCCTTCTATCCTTCTCTCTTTAGTACAATCATTTCTTTTTCTCTCTTTTAGAGAGGATTTTTTCCCATGCGGTTCTCTCCTTTTCTCTAGTTATGACAGATTGCATGTTGTTCATATGGGTACCTCATCAGGCCTTATGTCGGACCCATTTTGCATCCATCATTGCATTCTTTCCTTCATCAGTTTTTTTCTTCTCCTCAGTTGTCATTCAAGGGGGGTGTTGGAGTAAATTAATTAATATTTACTCTAGTGCTTAATGCAAACTTAGGAAAAGGTCATCTAGTTTTGATTACGAGTGTTATTGCATTAATTATGCATTTCAATTAGTCATGTGTTTTATTCTTTGTGTTGCACACAAGATAAAGTCACTTAACTAATTCATGCATTCTATTATCTCTCTTGTCTCAGTCATAACTCCATCATTCAGGGTCACATATTGATTTCGTCTGAGTCTTCATAAGGATATTCAATCCTTCATTGTATTCATTCAGTAATCAATAATCATTATTGTTTCAAATATTTTGTTGTGAAATTTCTCATTTGTGAGTGATAGGTTTCTCTTCAAAATATCATCCAGGGCTTGTGGGATCTCAATCACTGATTCTATATATCATTCTCAAAAATTATACAATAGATATAAAATGAATAAAATTTATGGGTAAGGTTGTGAAAAATTTAAAGTATGAAAAAGAGTCTCAATAAAATACTATCAGTACCAAATAAACCACTACTACTATTAAAAAACTCCACTTCTTCTACTAAAATGAAGCCCCTTTCAGTAATACCTATTTAGTAGTTTCAACTTTTCTTCTACATTAATTATCTCCAATTTCTCCAACATCTTCCATTGAAAAGGAAACACCAAATTATACAACCTATTAAAATAATTGGCCAACCAACTTCGATATTTGAAACTTAACTACTTGAATAAGCCATAACATATTAGGTCCACGATGCTCCTCATGAGCAAGTAGAAGATATTATTTTAGATTCTAATAAGGAGGTAGAGTAGGCTCCAAAAATAAATAAATAAATATGAATTATAGTGCATAGACCCCTAAAAATTTGATGAGTAAAATTCAAATGGCTTAATTGTTTCAAAGTTTTTCTCATGCTTTATCCATACTACCTCTTTGAAGGAAAGCACTATTGTAGAGGTTATCTAAAATTTGGCCTATTCTAATATTTTATTGCTCCTAAGGAATCCATAATAGTTTAATTGAATAAGAAAATATAGGAATAATTCTCACCATCACTAGTGAGAAACATTCCAGTCACAACTCCTTTGCTTTGGAGAGTCCTTGTCTAAAGGCTACCTCTTCACCTATGGATTTTAGAATCTAATAGAGAATCCCTAATATTCCAACTCCTTTCCATTTAGAGGATGAGAAAACTATATTTATATTAGAACATTTACATTCTTTGTAAAAAGAGAGGTTCAAACACCTCTAGAAAAATTTTAGTAGGAAAACATCTTAGTTCTGCATGACACAATAGTAAAAGGCATACCCTTTCCAAAGAATAAGATAGTTATAAGACCACCTATCCCACCTCATATAACACATCTATGGATATTTTAGTATGTGGTAATAATGTTATCTAGTGAGCATAGAGTTCATACATTTCACGACAACTATCCTCGTTTACTTATAGTTTATTCTACTTGTGCACCCCTGTGGTTTCATGTTCCTTGGGGACCTAGATGATGCGAATTTACCTATTTATTTTTGCACACATCATAGTCCATATTAATATCTATTCATTGTGACTCTTGGTGTATTGATATATTTATCGATGAGGTGGTAGGAATAGTTGTTTCTCTTCTCATGATGAAGTTAATAAATTCTAGTTATTGATGAATTCAATTTGGTGATACCTTAGTTGATAGATTCATGATTTGACATGTGCCTTTATAGGTTACTTTTCTATTTGTTCTAGATTAAGTGTAATGTGTAAATGATATGTTGAATATGAGTAAGTTCATGTTGCTTTGGCTATATTACTATGTTATACTAATGATTGTGACTGAGTTTGCAAGATCATTTTAACATGTCCTTCTTGCCTCTCATGGAAAAATCTTTGATCTTCAAAAACTAATGTTGAGATCTCATAAGAGGGAGGATTGGAGAGTTTTGATATATTTGTCACTTCTTGGGGTTTCCTCAAGAATGTGAGTGTAATTCAAGCTTAGACAAGTTACAAGAATTGTGAAAATGGAAGCAAGCTTTTTCTGGAAGAGCTAAGCTCTCTCCATACTTTATTTTTTTTCTTATTGTAAAATAATGCATTTTAAGAGTAGAAATTTAGTACTATTTTCAAATTATTCATAATCCATATAGATAGAATGTGTTGAATTTATTCTTCTGGTATCATGCATGCACATAGTCAAATAAAGCTACGTAAAATTAATATGGTTGTAGTTTCAAGATACTTCCTTTGTTCCTATCACATGCATTTATTCATTATGCATCATGTTTGTATGATTTATTCACTATATTAGCATAAGTTTCTATTACGAAAGTTTTGAAACTATACTAAGTGGATAGTATGTAATAAGAAGTGTGGATTTGGCATAAGACAAATATAAATATGTTTTAATTTTAATTATTTATTTTAGTATATAGAATGTGATAGATGTGCAAAATGCATGATGGATGAATCCTAAAAACTAAACTCATAGGGAATTTACCAATTTATGTTTAAGCTATTGTAATAATAAATTTTCATAGAGTTAATTACATAGATGTGACTAGTATATATTACCTGGTATGGTATTAACATATGAAAACACCATACCAAGTAAAGTGATGTGATACATATTTCAACTAGCATAAAAATGTTTGAGGATATTTTATGAGAGGCATATCTAAGATTAGACAAAGAAGGTGAATAATTTTACAAAATGTGACCCAAAAATTTGAATCGTGCATAGGTTGGGGGATAATTATCAATTAACTCAAATAAATAGAAACCTAAGTAGTTCCTCAATGCAAACTGCCTTAAATTGATAAACCATCATTAACATCAACGGTAAAATCCAATATCTCCTCTTTTGACCTAGGTAGAACCTATATTATGCATGATACTAACTACCAACTACAAGGTGCAAAATACAATTATGACATTAAGTTAGTAGTTCTAATTTCAGTTTCATAGAAAGAAGCCTTGACAAATCTGATACAAATTCTATAAGATGGCTAGTGATATATAATGGCACAATGAAGAACATATTTTACAATGTAATCAAGGGTATGTGTGAGTGCTTGGATGTGTGCACGTGTAGACACAAATTACACACCCATTTGAAAAATGGATAAACTCACTATTTCATCCTCTACTAATATATCTTGATCATACATCACATGTTCAATAATGAAAATTCAAATAAAAATAATCATTACAACTCATAATAACAACTACTATCCTAGAATTTTACAAATAAATACAAATTTACAAGAGTGCATTTGAATTCACCAAGATTAAGTCGTATCATACGAGTTCAAGCAATATAGGACGTATCAAGTCGTTTGGAGGGATAAAATCATTTGATCACTTTACATCCAACCACAAACAAGGTATGCCTATGCTTCAAGAAATGGTGTCACCCTTCAATGAGGATAGCTAGTGATGATATCTATAGTAAAACCAAATTCAAGAACCGAGGGTATAAATTTATAATCATTGTCACGTCGAGCTAGTTACACTGACCCTAGATACCCTCAAGCTCATGTCAACTTTTAAATAAAAAGCAACCTTGAAAAGTGTTACAAATTGATGATGCATAAACCATAGCATCACTTTTCCCAAAGCATTTTAACTAAAAGTCACATTAAAATATAGGTCATTTATCAACAAAACTAATATCTCTTGCTTGATTCATCTAATAATGACCACCAAATAAACACAATGCATAACCAATATACTGATTATAGAACTTAGTCAATTATTTTCCATAGTCTTGGCATACCATGCCCTTGAGTTGGGTTATTAAATTTGCATATTTTATTCACCATCAATCTATGGTGCTCAAAAAAGAAGTAAAATCCATTTATTATCTAAATATAAAAATATCAATTTTCATGTTCATTTGTATTCATATCTTTCATTTCTATAAAAAAACAGTAACAAGTACTATGAAACTCAATGCATTCTCATGTTCATTTTTCTTCTTTCATAAATTCATATAGCTAGAAAAAAGTATTTTTTAACTAATATGTATTCACATACAAAGAATATATCGCTCTACATATATATATATATATAAGCATAAAAAAAGTTGTAATCAAGAATCCATATCATATTTAAAATGAATGCACAAAATGCATAAAATATCAAATGCTTTTGCAAATACAGCTCTCCAATGAATGCACAAAGTGCATAATATACCTTCCATTCTATGATTTTGTTCTTCATTCTATAAGTCTATCTCTAAATATTGTCTTCTTTGAAATTCTTCACTTTTTATGTCAAAATTAAATCGAGGTTAGGGGTGTGTTAAAGAACGCCCTTGTGAGAAATTAGTATGTAAGAATTAAAGTGTTAGTCCTTTTGACCAAGTCAAGCACCTTGTTTGTTGTTGTTCACAATTTGTACATAAAAAATTATTATTAACATGTTGAATATGTGATGCAAATGAATGCATTGATAATACAAGAACGCTCTTACATGAAATGCTCATGAATATCTTTCGATACTTCAAATTAATACTTTTCAATTATATTTAAAATGCATTCACAACTAATTTTTAATGTTTATGGAAATCTCCTAAAAGGAGGCAAACTACTTCTAAGGATATGATAACAACATCAATTTTTAATCTTTGGAATATGCTGAGGAGATACTAATGTTGAAAACAGATGCTATGAATAGCACGAGAGCCCGGCATGACTTAAAAAAGTTTTATTAAACGGTTGGAAGAAAGAATTGGGAAAGACGGTCTTCCCACATAAAATAGAACACAGAAAATTGAGCTTCAGAATCTTAGGCGAATTTGGCCTGAATGTAATTCACAAGTTCCTGGGTGATGCGGAAGGCCTTGCTCAACACAGAATCGGGGAGAGGGGGATCTGCTGCAAAGAGAGAATTGGCGATTGTCTGAACTCCAGGAAACTGGCTGCTCAATCCAGCTATGGCCACTGCATTTTCATGGCCCACATTCTGCTGGAAATGCACCAGTGCCTTTGGAAACACAAACACATCTCCCTTCTCCAACGTTTTGGAGAAGAACTTGTTGTTGGTGTCAATAAAACCCACAAGAAGCTCACCTTCCAGTAAAACGAGAACTTCAGTGGCTCTTGGGTGTGTGTGAGGAGGATTTATTCCACCCACTGCATAATCGATGCGGACCAACGATATTCCCAACGTATTGAGGCCTGGTATCTGTTTAACGTTTGCCTGCGTTACGTTCGAGCCTACTGCATTGTCGGTGTTCCCTGGCTGCCCCAGTCCCCCGAAGAAGAAGTCCTTTGCGGAAACTTCCTTTGGGTCTTTGCAAACGAACCCGTTCACCAAAACTGTTTTGATCAATTTGTTAGCAACTCGCCTAATAAGCAAATCATATCAGACAACTATATAAAATTATATTCTCACCTTTGCTTTCCTCATCTGCAACGCAGAAATCTTGCAAGGGATCGGAATCCCCTGCCATGACATTGTCGCTGTAACAACATATCAACAGAAAAACTCCCAACGTGAAGTATATCATGCGGTTGGCCATTATAACAGAAACACGGAAGAAGCAGACAGAACAGTTAAGGATATGAATGTGTAATTGAATCATGCATTACATGATTTATATAGCTCAAACATTAACTACTGCGCAAGGACTAATTCCTCTTGACATAGTCCTGTAATTATTATAATATACTTGCAGAATCGTTCCTCTTTTCGTAACGCGGGAGTGACTACGTAAGTCCTACGGCATATGGTTATCTGAAGATCGACACACCTGCTACCGTAGACGTAATCTCGCCATTCTTTTAGTATTGTTGATATTCTCGTCTTTCTTTTAATAATGTGCAATTGTTAAACATTAGTGGAAGGATCTGGTTTTTTAAAGGAAATAAAGTTTAGGTTATTGCCAAGTGTCATTGAATTGCGAAAAGAGGAAATAATGGTTAGATTTTGTAGAAAACAATTATTTATTCCATATAGTTCAATGCGACAGAATCTCATTAGTGAGTTGCATGGTGCTGCACTTTCAAGATGGTTTAGCATAGATAATATGTATAGGATCTATTGAAGGAGACCACGTATTCACCAATTTTACATAAAGATGTCAAAATGATTTGCTAATTTTGAAATGGAGTGGTGTAGAATATAGTGTTGAATGGTGCACCATAAGAGTATCACCTTAGATAAGGATGTAGTGTTTCTTTGTATTTTGACATATTCTATGAAATAAATTGGGTGGGCAATTTAATTATAGTTTTACATACCATTCATAAATACATGGTCAAATCAAGATTGCTAGTTAAAGTTTGACAATCTGTCAAGATGTTTAGCAGGAAAAAAATTCGTATAGAGGAACTCTTTGTTAGCATAGGTTAATTTTACATACAAATATTTAGTGCATGAGTCAACAAGGAAGACCCTATTCAAAATGGTCTATAGAAAATCTCCATAGATGGCACAAATATATTGAGAATAGAAGACTACAAGAATATAAGTATGTTGGCTAAACGCTTTGCATAAAACATGAAATAGGTTCATTTATGAGTGATGAAGGGGCTAAAAGAGAGGAGTGTCAAGTACAAGTTGCATCGAAATGAATGTTGAAGGAAAAACAAATGCTCACATATAACCAATTGAATTAGAGAAGATTGGTAATTTCAAAAGTTCGTTTAAATTCTCAATAAATGTGTATGAAATCAAGTTGCTTGAGGGGATGGATATATTGCCACTTTTTAAAATACAGTTTTCCTACTATGCACATAATTCTAAAGATAGTGTGTAGACTCAAGAAGTGTCAAATTGAAGAACATAAATACCTTAAAAAGTAGTGATAAGAAATTACAAAGGAGACATGATAGAGTGAGTGAAAATAATATTTCATTCATTGGAATGGTGGATGACCATAGGGAGATGTGGATTTGTGAAGCAAAAGTATGTTATCTTTAGTGGTTGAAGCAGCCTTCTATATAGTGTTATTTTCTAGCACCAAGCTTAAAAAATTTCTCACTTAAGGTGTCTCATGTAAGAACATCTCAGGGATCTCACAATGTTGTATAACATAAAACTATTTATTTAGTTTTGTTGTGTATGTGTTTCTATGTAGGTTTTCCTTGTTATGCATGTGATGTAGAGTTTTATAGAAGGGTGTTGAAGGATTTCTAATTAGGCATGGGCATACTTTTATTGTGCAATACATTGGCATGCGCCAAAATCTTAAAACTCAAGCACTCATGATTATCAATTTTCTTTGATTTTATCAATTGTTTACAATCAATATAATATTAAATTTCAACTAGGCCCACGAAAACTTATTGATTCATGTCTTAAAACTGTATTTCTATTTCAATGCTCCAGCCATGTATTTGGGATTCATATGTTATTAGGGACTTCTTAAAAAAAAATTCTACGCCCACACATTATTTATGTTTTATTTTCCCAGACGGCTTATTTTTAGTTCAACATTTCTCTACATCTCTCATCTAGACTTTTCTTGTTGGCAATGTAATTGAGACTTCATATTAATTTTAATTGGCTAAATATTAAATCCACATATTGAAATTTTTAAATTAATTAATTCTTATGTAATTTTGAACCTTATTTTAATTTTATGCTACATTCTAAAAGGCTTCTTGCATTTAGGATCTATGTCATTACTCTACTACAAATCAACATCTCAAACTAATCACTTAGCTGAAGCTGAGGCAGCATATAATGTCATTAAGTTGGCATTTGATAGGGTTTTTTTTTTAAATTGGATTGAGGTGGGCTCGGCCAATATTATAAAATGTTTGCTTAATCTGAGCCCCCTATTGGATGATCAACTCTCCCATTAATGATTCCCTATAAATGATTAAATCTTTTGAGGACATCAAAATTACTCATATTTTTAGGGAGGGAAATAGGTTGGTAGATTTTTATGCCAATGAAGGGGTTAAACTTTACTCCCTTAAAGTGTGGGATGGGTACTTGTAAATACCAACCGAAGTACTTACCATTATAAATAATGATGCTATTCATGAGTTCTGAGGAGAGAGGGGTTTGGATGTTAATGGGTTTCATTATCATCGCATGCTTTGTGGGTATTATGGAGTTGTTCAACTATTTCTAGAGTTTAGGAAGTTTATTGAGAAAGAATTGTAAAGATCTCTTGGTGAATATGGGGGGTGACCGGAATTGTGTGAAGCCACTATCCCATGATGGATTCAAGCAAAAACCTAAGGTGTGGATGATTTTGGAGGAGGTTAGTCTCATGTCCTATATGGGGAGGCTTCATAGTTATGACCATGAAGCCACTAAAGTGTTTTTCAAGAGTTGGAGGAATCGAACATTGACAGTTCAAGGTGTTGACTTCACTATATCTGAGGAGTTGATAGAACAAGTTTTTTGTATCCAATTACAAGGAAGGAAATTCTTCAAGGACCAAAAGGCTAATGAGGAGGCCTTGAACCAATTTTTTAAAGGGGACAAGAGTGAGAAACTTGTGAAACTTTCCTCATGGGGCTACGAAAGATTATCCATTAAGCCCATTTGGCCCGAGATTGTTGAGGTGATTATGAGATATATCACCCTTGATGATAGGTTTGCGACTATCCTTGGTGTCCATTTCAATTAAATTAAATTAATCACTTTAGACATAATTTGTTGGAATCTTTTCCATTTTATTTGCTTGCATCCCTAGACTCTTCGATTAAAGACCACCTTAAAAACCCTAATGCACTTTTCTTGCATGAGGGTATGGTGTTGTTATTGATGGAATATGCAAAATCCCATATGCATGTTAAGCCTATTAAAGGTAAAGGAGGTGGTAAAAAGAAGCAGCATTCGATATCTTTCAATACGGGGTTGGACACTTCAAAAGATGTAGTTGATGAGTGGCAAGATGAGGAGGGTAGGGTGGACTCTATTGAAGACCTTTCATCTTCCCCCTCAGAATCGGGTGGGAGGAAGAAAAGAAAGAATTATTCTAAAAAACTCCATTGAAGAAGAAATCCAAAAAGGATATCTCATGGTCGGATGGGTCCCAAATGGGGGATGAGGAGGGCAGGTGCAAAATATAGAAGTTAGGTGATGATGAGGTTGGGTGCAGAAACCAAAGGTGGGTGAAACAAATTTTGTCTTCTTCGAATAGTTTTAGTGACAAAGGGAAAGAGAAGGTGGTTGGGGAAGGTGTCATGGAGAAAGAGGTTGCCCGAGTGGTAGAGGACTAGTCCCCTGTGATGGACCTGATCAAGGACACTAGTGATGCTATCAATAATGACCCTTTCTCGAAGGATTTTTCTTATTCACATGTTGAAAGGGAAGTGATAATTGATGTTTTAAGTGTTTCAAGAGAGCGCGTGACCGGTATCTTTAGATTAACTAAGTGGTTCCTGATAGAATTTAACAAATTTAATGTGAAAGTCTATGGTTTACAAGAGAAGGTTGACAGTAAAGAAAAAAATTAGATGTTGAGGATATTGTCTGGGAGATCAAACTGGACTATGACCTCCACATCTAGGACATTGAGGAAATGATTCAACAAATCAAAACCAGCATGGAAAATCTTTTAAAAATCAACCATCGTTCCATCAAGAATAGTGCAGAAACATTAAAAATTCTCATAAAGAAATTGAGGGAATTGAGAGAAGAGCAGATGGTTGATGGGAACCCGAGCAAGGTTCAAAGGAGGTTCCTGTCAAATAAAAAGGTTAAATTATGGTGAAGGGAGATGAAAAGGGTCTTAATGCTTGCACTTAAAGAAAAAGAAGACCTCTGATGAAGAAAAGGAAGAACCGCTTACCCTGGTTAATAAACACTATGACCAGGAACTAGAGGCACTGGCATACACCCTCAAGAACATTAATTAGTCTATTATGTAGTTTCTTTTATTATGTTGTTCATATACAATAATAATAATATATTATAAAAATTAATATACATGGTGCTCAGTCTCAAAAAAATTGTATGTTTTTAAAAACAGATATCCATTTCTTAAGGTAAGTAATAGATATCCATTTTTTTACAAATCGGATATCCATTTTTACTGGTTAATATCAGATATATGTTATTAATGGATATCCTTTTTTAAAAAAGTGGATATCCATTAATAACGGATATCCATTTTGCTTTGGTGTTTACCTTAGAAAATGTACTTTTTACCAACCCAACCAAAAAGTCAAACATGGGTGATGCGGATATCCATTAATAATAGCAGAATGAACTTGAGAATCTTAGAAGAATTTGGCCTGAATGTAATTCACAAGTTCCTGGGTGATGCGGAAGGCCTTGCTCAACACAGAATCGGGGAGAGGGGGATCTGCTGCAAAGAGAGAATTGGCAATTGTCTGAACTCCAGGAAACTGGCTGCTCAATCCAGCTATGGCCACTGCATTTTCATGGCCCACATTCTGCTGGAAATGCACCAGTGCCTTTGGAAACACAAACACATCTCCCTTCTCCAACGTTTTGGAGAAAAACTTGTTGTTGGTGTCAATAAAACCCACAAGAAGCTCACCTTCTAGTAAAACAAGAACTTCAGTGGCTCTTGGGTGTGTGTGAGGAGGATTTATTCCACCCACTGCATTATTGATTCGGACCAACGATATTCGCAACGTATTGAGGCCTGGTATCTGTTTAACATTTTTCTGCGTTACGTTGGAGCCTACTGCATTGTTGGTTTTCCCTAGCTGCCCCAGTCCCCGAAAGAAGAAGTCCTTTGGGAAACTTCCTTTGGGTCTTTGCAAATGAAACCGTTCACCAAAACTGTTTTGATCAATTTGTTAGCAACTCGCCTAATAAGCAAATCATGTCAGACTATATAAAATTGTATTCTCACCGTTGCTTTCCTCATCTGCAACACAGAAATCTTGCAAGGGATCGGAATCCCCTGCCATGACATTGTCGTTGTAACAACATATCAACAGAAAAAGTCCCAAAGTGAAGTATATCTTGCGGTTAGCCATTATAATAGAAACTTAGAAGAAGCAGACAGAACAGCTCGGATATCAATGTGTAATTGAATTGTGTATTACATGATTTATATAGCCCAAACATTAACTACTACACAAGGACTAATTCATCTTGACTTAGTCCAGTAATTATAATATATACTTCCAGAATCTCGTTCCTCTTTCTGTAACGCGTTTGTGACTACGTAAGTCCTACGGCATATGGTTATCTAAAAATAGACACACCTGCTACCGTAGACGTAATCTCGCCATTCTTTTAATATTATTTATATTCTTGCAATTTTTTTAATAATGTGGAATTGTTAAACATTATTGGAAGGATCGGGTTTATGACAGGAATAGTGTTTAGGTTATTCCGAAGTAGAATTGCGAAAAGAGGAAAATGTCTTTCTTCTTGTGTATCTAGTTAAGATACTTTGTGTAATCTATGATGACTTTTGTAGAAGATAACAACTATTTATTCCACATATTTCAAAGCGACATACTTTCATTTGTGAGTTTCATAGTGTTGTGCTTTCAAGATGGTTTAGCATAGATAATGTGTATAGGATCTATTGGAGGAGACCAAATATTGACCAATTTTACATAGAGATGTCAAAAGGATTTGCTAATTTTAAAATGGAGTGGTGTAGAATATGGTGTTAGAATGGTATATCACTTAGAAAGGGATGTATAGTTTCTTTGTCATTGTGGTACATTTTACGAAAGAAATTGGGTGGGAAACTTAATTATATAGTTTTGCATACCTATCATTAATACACAGTCAAATCAAGGTTGTTAGTTTAAGTTTCACAATCTATCAAGATGTTTAGTGAGAAAGAAACTCATGTAGAAGAACTCTTTGATAGCATAGGTTAATTTTACGTTCAAATATTTAGTGCATGATTCAAAAATGAAGATCTTATTTAAAATGGTGTATAAAAAATCTCCATAGGTATCACAAATATATTGAGCATAGAAGACTAAGAGAACATAAGTATTTGGCTAAACACTTTTTATAAAACATGAAATCTAGGTTCATTTATGAGTTATGAAGGAGCTAAAAGAGAGGAGTGTTAGGTATAAGTTGCATCGAAATGAATGTTGAAGGAAAAATAAATGCTCGCATATAACCAAATGAACTAGAGAATATTGGTGATTTCAAAAGTTTGTTAAAATCTCAATAAATGTAGGGAATCAAGTTGATCGAGGGGATGGATATATTGCTGCATCTTAAAATACAATTTTTACTACTATGCACATAATTCTGAACATAGTGTGTAGTCTCAAGAAGTGTCAAATTGAAGAACATAAATACCTAAAAAGTAGTGATAAGAAATTACAAAGGAGACATGATAGAGTAAGAGAAAATAATATTTCATTCATTGGAATGGTGGATGACCATAGGAAGATGTGGATTTATGAAGCAAAAGTATGTTATCTTTAGTGATTGAAGCAGCCTTCTATATAGTGTTATTTTCTAGCACCAAGCTTAAAAAAATTCTCACTTAAGGTGTCTCATGTAAGAACATCTCAGGGATCTCACAATGTTGTATAACATAAACTATTTATTTATTTTTCTTGTGTATGTGTTTCTATGTAGGTTCTCCTTGTTATGCATGTGTTGTAGAGTTTTATAGAAGGGTGTTGAAGGATTTCTAATTAGGCATGGGCATACTTTTATTGTGCAATACATTGGCATGTGCCCAAAATCTTAAAACTCGAGCACTCATGATTATCCATTTTCTTTGATTTTATCAATTGTTTACAATCAATATAATATTAAATTTCAACTAGGCCCACTAAAACTTCTCGATTCATATCTTAAAGTTGTATTTCTATTTCAATGCTCTAGCCATGTATTTGGGATTCGTATGTTTTAACTTTTTTACCCCAACAAATTTTCAGGTAACTAGTGGTTGTTGCATATGCTAGTACTGAAATAATACATCTAATTGGCGCATTATGGCTATTTGAAAAAGCCTTGAATAGGTAGTTAGTTACTTATTTTATACATCTTTCCATGTCTGTTTCAATCCAAAAGGGAAAATGCACCCTATAAATAGCTCTGATGAGATAATTTTAGCATAACATAAGCTATGAATTAATACTTTCCCAAGTAGAAAGAAGGTACAGTAGCAAGCTATAAAATTTTGGCTTGGACCCGTCATAATTTCTTGCATTAAGTTTCAGCTCACTCTATTTGGATGTCCCAAATGAGCTGATCACTTGCCTTCAAAAAGCTATTAATTGAGAGTAAAAATTATAGATAAACTGTAACTCTCCAAAAAGTTATGAATAAGCTAAAACCTTGCAGAATTTTCATGGATTTAAACCAAAAAACCCTCTAACAAGACTAATTATGGTAAGAGCTAGAAAAACATCATGATTCATAAAGACTAATTATGATTCATAACATTCCAAAAGTATTTATGTACATATAAAATAATCTCATAAAATTACCATATGATAATGATGATATATAGAGAAACATAAGAGGAATACTTCAAGTAGTTTTCCAAAACAATGTATCAAACCATGGTAAAAAGAAGAAAAAAATCTCATTAGGCGGCAATAATAACTGAATTGATAATGCTTTGTGATATATTTAAGTGTTAATTTGTAAATGGAGCCCAATTTTGTGGAGTAAAAGTTGCATGTGAGTTGAGGTTGTTAATTTTAACAACTTCTTTAAGTAATGGAAATGAAAAATAAACTCCAATATCAAAGAGAGCACAATGAATGTATTAATATTCTAAAACACCATTTCTCTCCTCAATTTCACAACATTTTGATAGCATATATGTACATATAAAATAATCTTGTAAAGTAACTAGATGAAAATGATGATATATAGAGAAACATAAGAGAAATACTTCAATTAGTTTTCCAAAACAATGTATCAAACCATGGTAAAAATAAAAAAACTCCTATGAAAAATGAAAAATATCTTCTTCCAGGAAGAGAAGATAATAGTTACATTTTCACATCATGTTTTGTCAGTATAGTATGTTTAAAAATTCCACTCCATAATCCAAACTCACTTAACTATACAATTCAAGTCCACTCCTATTATTCAAACCAAATCAAGTGGTTTAGCCCACTCTTCAATAACATGTAATATTCTTTGATGATCATCAAGCTATCTAGTATCCACTTACGACGTCCACATGCACATGGAATTGGATGAAGGGATAGGGCAATAGCAATTACTAGGTGGCTATATTGATATACCTTGTTCTCAGGTTGATAATCAATGAAATGAATCCTATGCTGAACAATTTTGACTTGTTTGAGATATGTCCCTTGCACTGCAACTGAACTTGTGGGAACCAACATTCCAAGGTAATACATAACATTTACAAGGTCAATACAAGTAACAAAAATTAAAAAATATGCATTCAATAGATAAATCATGCAAGAGCATATATTTATTTAGCCAAACCTGTGGGGGACGACATTCCATCACTTGTTTCTGATTCCGCTAGCTTCTGACTCTCTCTTGTGCAACACAATAGATAATAACTAACACCTTCTATGTTTCCAGGCTCTACTATGACTGCAAAAATATCTCTTGCACCAAATTTACACAGAAAAATTGTAAAAAAAATAGAGTTCCACTATCATTTAAGTATATGTAAATTTACTTAAAAAAAAGTAGCTAAATTAATAAATGATTAAGTTTCAAATTTACACAAGCTCGCACATGCACGATATAAATATATATACATGTGTAGACATCAAATCTGCAATATGTTAAGCCTTAACAAGAATAAATCAAGCAAAACACAACAAATCTAATATCCCTATGAAATATTGCTTCATGTTAGATATGCTAAACAATAAGACAAGCTAAATAAGCATATAAACAACATGAATCCAAATTTATCTCATAGTGGATTGGTGCTATTGTTGAAAATAGCCCTTTCCCAATCCTTGATAGATAAGCTAGATGATATGAAATTGCTATGAAGATGGAGATGATAAATGGACAAAATCAGTTCTCAAGGAGAGTGACTTTGCAAGAGATTTGTTGATGAAATTGTGGAGTTGTGGAGGATTTGCTTGAGGATGAAGCCTCTATTTGAAGATTTTCAAATGCTAAGAGTGCCAAACATGGAGGATGTGGGACTAAGATTGGACAAATGAGAGGAAGACACTTGTCAAGTGGTGAGTGGTTGATGCATGTGCAAGATTTGGGAAATGTGCCCAAGAGGGGGGAAATTTGAATTCAAATTTGCAATGAATGTTGAGTTTGACCTTTGGAAGGGGACATGTAAGAGACATGTAAGGCCTCATAAATGCTCTGTTGGGTGTACATGTCCACTTGGGGGGAGATTCAAACTTGGAGAATATTCTCCCTTTATGCCAAGTTGAAAGTAAATAAAGATTTTGATAAATCAATTAAATGCAATTTCATGTGCAAGTGGCCAAATCTAGAGAATGCAAGTGGTTAGGATTAGTATTTGATCATTGTTAGATTAGTTTAATGATGATTAGGTTAGCTTAATGGTGTTTAGATGATTTTGACTTTTAGGACTTAAATATTTGATTTATTTAAATCAGAAAAGGATGGAAGATGCATTTTTGAGATTTTAATTAAATAAAGTTTGATTTATTTAATTAAAGGATGATGTGAGCCTTTGATTTATTTAAATGCATAACCTTAGGACTAAAGACCTGATTTTCCTAGCGAATGGATTTGCTGCGTTTGATTTATTCAATGAGCGGATGACTATGCATAATGCTAATTTTGCGTGTCTACAACATGTACATACCTTTTCTAATCAGTCTTGAAATATGGTCATAATCAATTGAAATCAAAGGAACTTCTTCAAAGCTTTCATCTTCATCTTCATTGTATGTGTCACTAACATCCAATGGCACCAAATTCCATCCACTGGCATATCCTTGTTGTTGGTGTTGCATTCATCATAGTTTTCTAAAATGTAGTAATAAAAAACATGAGTAATCCCTAGTGTGCAATATCCATGGGAAACTATCTGTACTCGTGACAGAATGCAAAGATCTTGTTTTCTCTACCCTCTTGCATCCATGCATTGATCTTATATCCACACCTACAAAACTTAATTATGAATTAAAAAATAATAATTAATATAAATATATTCAAACTAAAATAAAAAAAAACTTGAATGTACACATATATGTATATTTAAAGTTTTAAATTCAAACAAAAACATACCTAATATCTCCCAAAACACTCTATGTAACATGTATTGATCGGTTGTTGAAGATGTGCCAACCTCATTTGATGCAAAGTGTTTTTGACACCATTCAACATGATGTCCATCTCTTATGCGATCTCCCTCATAATTCATTTGGTATGTTCTTAGAGCACATTTGATGCAAGCTCCTGCACCATCATGTTCACCCTTTTCGTGCCCACTCTCAAAGAAGCTCCAAGCATGT
The DNA here is from genome assembly GCA_007258455.2 of Sequoia sempervirens. Classification (NCBI taxonomy): domain Eukaryota; kingdom Viridiplantae; phylum Streptophyta; class Pinopsida; order Cupressales; family Cupressaceae; genus Sequoia; species Sequoia sempervirens. The sequence goes on from VDFB02055275.1 coordinate 21,704, forward strand.
GGTATGTTGTCATTTCGATAATATCTACATAGTGCATAAAATGGCCTTGATGATTTGAATTGTGAAGCACATACATCTGACCATACAAAATTCTTTTCAATTCTGACACCCTTGATTGCCAAATATTCAAAAAACTTCTTGAAGCAATGTTGTACAAATAGTGTGCCATGCTCTTTGTCATCACTAATATAGAAGTGATATTCTTTCTTAATGACTCATTCCTCAGATGTACTATCAACACCATCCAAAGCCACTTGTGCACGTTGATAACACACTTGCACCATGATAGTGATCTACTCTGAAAAATAGTATTGTGATTGAATCTATTTTTGATGTACAAAAGAGTAATTCTCTACAAATTCAACTACTGATAACATTGTTCCAATTGGGAAAGTATCTCTTAATGTCTGAAACTGGTGTGCTTGCGACTTAGAAAAGAAATAATGTTGTATGTATGCTTGTATCAATTTATAGAACATTTCCATAAATGTTCTGATAAGTATCTCCTCTTCTACATAATCTAACCTTGTTGATTCTTTTCCACTTTTGGTATGAAATTTGATGTACTTGTAACTCTTGCAATTTACCAACTTTTTCAACTCGGTATCTTCATCTCTCAAAGGAATTTTAGTCAAATTTCCACATGTTTCATAGACTCCTTTTATGCAGCTTATTTGACTGGATGCATTATCATCATCTGATTTATCACATAGGATGGATGTTATGAACTGACTTGACTATCTAGGAGGTGCATTCTGAAAACTGTCACTTTCTTCTCTAATCTTTTGAAACACGTGATAGTAGAGATCAAATTCAATATGATAATGACAACACATTTCAAAAACCTTGCTTGTGTTCACATAATATGGCCTTAACCTTTCAAACATTGTTTTCCTGGAATCTTTATATGTGGATTTGAATTACAAAACAACACATACATTTCATGTTTTGTTATGTCTAACCAATGTTTTGTATGTAATTCATTATTATTGGGCCTAATCCTGTGTTTGATAACATCTCTACTATTTGATAAAGGACGAGTATGATCGTTCCAAAATCTTGAGATCAAGTTCCTAAAAACATCTTGAATCCTATCAGAATGAGGAGCTCTACACATAATTTCCCAATTGCCTTCTGAGGTACTATCATACAGTACCTTTCTCCTTTTGACATATTGTGTTAGTGTCTTTCTACTTAAACCAATCTCAATTGAAAGTGAAGAGATTTGTCCTTTTTTGGCCATTTTTTCACTTAAAATCGATGTCAACATGACTCTTCTTAAAATTTCCTTATCTGTTGATCAAGATTGTTTCCCAATGGAACCCAAACCTTTTTTGAAATTTTTAGCAATGTCTTTTTGTAGGTGTGAACCTTTCCTCTTTTTCGTACTCGTATCTACACCCAACAATTATAATGGCTCTTGTAGCTCATTAATAAGAAGTACAATTGACAACAGTTGGGCTTGATCAAATGTATCAAGGTTATTAAAATAAGAAATTACTTGCTTTGCAATTTTTTTCATTGACCTTCTAGTAGTACATCTAGGTTGTTCAGCATAAAACTTCAATTTTTCCATATCCATTTGAAATAAATGACCTAAATTTCTAGAAGAAAATTTTCTCCTCACCTCTTTAGCTAGATTCATATGCTCTTCCATGATGGTATCCGGAAGTGATCGTGACCCCTCTCCAACATCCATTATTTGAGCTTGGGCCTCCTCCCTAACATCAACTATATGTTCTTCAACCTCATTTTCTCTAGTATCTAAATTTGGCCTAACTTCTACTTCATTTTTTGTAGTGGACTAGGTTGGGTTGATCCTCCCTTAATGTTTGGCTCATCCATCTCTTTCTCATGCTTTTCAAGGTGCTAGTCGATAACATTACTAGGCATATGTAACATGGGGCATTGGCGAGGAACTGAAAGTCACTCGACTACGTTTTGAGTGGGAGCAATGAATGAGCACTAAAATTAGTTCACAGGAGAGCTTATCTATTTTTTTGTATTCCTCCCCAAGCCTCTATCCCGCCCATCTATCTGATTCCAATCCTCGGGCCTATTCCCCTTCTGAATGGGAGCGATCAACAAGGAAGACCATGATAAGCAACTGAATGTCACTCTAAAATCTAAAATTTGTTGCATGCTACAATCATCTAAAAAAAATATTAATCACCATGAATTGCACGGTGTAGTCATTAACATTGGTTCATAATTAAATGTGTTAACAAAGGATGCTTGGATCGCCATAGGTCATCCTACACTATGACCTTATATTTATTGTGCATGGTGGATAAGACCTAGGATGTTTGAAATAACTAGGTCATCCTACACTATGACCTTCCTTGTATTTATTGTACATGGTGGATAAGACATATGAGAAGGCCCTTGGTATTCTAGAAAATATTGAGGTAAGTAGTGAGGGAGTTAAGTTTTGTATTGACTTTGAAGTGTTAGGAAATGGGAAAGGTTGTCACTACCTTGTGCTTATTGGTTGGGTATTATATTTTTCTATAGATGTCGGTGTGTATTTCAAGCATGAAATATGAGTTAGGAAAATGTTGACTAGCATGTTATTATTCTTCTAGGTCTTACACAAGGTCATCCTTTATGAGTCTATTCATATTGAAGTGAAGGATTCCAATGATATCTTTCAATTACAAAGGGGAATAGTGATTACATTGAATCATCTCATGATGGAATATCATGGTAGGAAAAAATGTTAACAGTAGATTTAGAAGTTCCCTTGAAAATATGGAACTAAATGTTGAATATGAGTAATAAATTAATGGTCCTATTTTTCAAGAGAGGGGCCTAGGTTTCTCAAATGAACTTTTAAAGGATATATGAATGTCAATTTACTTGGTGAGAACCCTGATAGTAAATTTAATTTATCCTCTACTACATAATTCTTCAATAGCAATAGAAAATGGAAGGTTAAAGGGAAATGATATGAATAATATTGGGAGAGGCTCAAGTTTGACATACCTTGTTTACGTCTATAATGACTTTGCAAGCTTTCTTCGCGTATTCTTTGTTTCGGTTATGTTGAATACTTTTGTGCAATCTTACTTTTTCTTCTCTTTTTGTTCACCATCTCCTTCTTTGTAAAATATCACTTAACAATTCCTCTAAATATTCTCCTCCAAATCCTACCTTGTACAAAAAAATATCTTTCACAATTCTTCTAATTTTCTCCTCCAAAGCTTGCCTTATAGAGAAAAATATCCTTGACAATTCCTCTAAGTTTCTCTTACTTATATAATGATTTACAAAAAAAAAGGATTGATAAATTTATCGATTGAAAGGATCTAAAAAACCCTATAGTTTCAATCCTAAAATTAAGAATTGATTAACATGCATTCTAAAAAAAATAGAAAAATAAAAAAGAAAAGCTAAAACTAGACTTAATTGCTAATATTAAAAAAAAAACTCTGAAAAAATTTTGGAAAAAGCAAAAAAATGGTCGTTATATATAATGTTCTTTTGCAAGGGTTTGTTCGAAGGGATGAAAAAACAAAAAGAACTAGCCATTTTGGGGAAAATTTTAGGGGCATTCAAGGGTTTCAATTGAACCCCTCTTCTAATGAAGGGGGGTTTGAATGATCCCCCCCCCACTCCCTTTTTTTACTTTGCTCCTTTAATTGCAAAATTAATGCATTTTTTAACTTTTGAAGCTCAATTTGGAGTTGCAAATGGATTCAAATAGATGAACCAAGTTGGAGAACCCTATTCCTCAAAATGAGCTTCCCAACAACTATAAATTTGATATATTTTTCTTTTATTTTTTATTTTATTTTTTAGTTTTATTGAACATAGGTTTTTCACCGAACATCAAGTTCGATGAAAAACCATTGTGGAAAATTAGTAAATTAGTGGAAAAAAATTTAAAAATATATATTCGCACTAGGTATTTATGTCCTTATTCAAACAAAAAAAATGAATTTCAATACATACAAAAAAATTATACGATTGAAAGTGCACCTATGTCTAGAAATTGTAATTGGTTTGACTTCAAAACTTAATTAAAAGAAAAATATTCAAAAAAATGTTATGAAATAAAATGGAAGCACTAGATATCAGTGTACCAACCTAAATTCAGAAGAATCAGAATTTTATCCTTTGTAGAAAAAATGTTATCCGATTGAAAGTACACATCACTTTTTTAAAATGTTGTTTACTATTAAAAACTAGTTATCAAAGGAGATGCAAAAAAAAAAAAATTAATTCTTTTTTAAAATACATTTAAAATCTACAAACAAAATCTCAAAAATCCCTAGTTTGGATTATCTTCAAATTCCTAATAGTTTACCTACTATAGGTGTCGGAAAGTGAAGATTTTACTCAAAGTTGCTTTCAATGTCAAGTTTGGCCAAAAAGTGTAACCCATTATTGTGGGATGAACGCAAGAGTGTTATAACACTCTCGCATTATGCACAAATTTGACATAATGCGAGCATGTTGTAACGCACTCGCGTTATGTTATTTTACATAATGCGAGTGTGTTATAATGTGCTCGCATTATGTCTCTCTTGAAATTATTTTTGTGTAAGTTTGTCAAATGTATGTTTGTATATATATTTGTATGTATGTATGTTTGTATGTATGCTTGTATGTATGTATGTTTGTGTGCTTGAATGTATATGTATGAATGCATGTATGAATATATGTATGTTTGTATGTATGAATGTATGTTTGTATGTATATATGTATGTATGTATGCTTGTATGTATGTATGTATTCTTGTATGTATGTATGTATGTATGTATGTATGTATGTATGTATGTATGTATGTATGTATGTATGTATGTATGTATGTATGCTTGTATGTATGTATGTATATGTATGTTTGTATGTATGGTTGTATGTATGGTTGTATGTATGTACATATGGATGAATGTATATATAGTTGTATGTATTTATTGTGGCATCCATTTCCTTAGAGGAAGTATTCACCATTAGGATGGGTCCCAAATTGGCTTTAAAAAGTGTGTCAAATTTATACACCAAAATGGTCAACTTGAAGCTCTACAATATAGGTTTTAGGGTATTAGGTCGAGGCTTTAGGGTATAGGGATGAGGGTTGAGGGTGTAGGGCTTAGGGTTTAGGGTTTAGGGTTTAAGGTATAGGGTTGACGTTTGATGGGCAATGTTCAAGGTTGAGGGTATAGGGTTAAGTGTATAGGCTATCTAGGGATTAGGGTTTAGGATATTCAATATAGGGTTGAGGGTTTACATTTTAGGGTAAATTAGGGTATAAGGTTGAATGTATGGTTTATATTTTAAGTATGGGTTTAAGGGTTGAGGGATTACGGTTGAGGGATAATATGCTAAAGGCGTTTCATCCTTCAATAGCCACAATTTTCAAGATTTCAAATGCCATATGAGACTTGAACCCACATTTTTCTATTGTTGTTGAGGCACAAATTTCAATTTGGGAGGCCTATTCTTCACTCAACCCATTAATTTTCTCTGTTATGTCATGATTTTCCTCTGTGGAAGGTGTTTAGGAGTGATCTACTAATGACATGATCGATCTTTCTTTTGCAAGCGAGTTCTCTTCATTCTACAGGCAGATTTATGTGAAGATTTTCACCAAAATGGAGGCAGATGTAAACCTTTGTTTCTAGATGCATGCATGTTTCATTCCCTATTTTTTTTCATTCTCCTTGCTTTCTTCCTTATTGATTCTTTAAAAATTGTACGTGCTTTGTGAGAACCACATGATAAAGATCTGGGAAAATTTGGAGCTTTGTAAAAATCAAACTTATATAAAGTTCCATATGGGGGTTTTTACTTAAAGAATGTAGTAAAGGTTTCTTTCATTTTGCTTCTAAATAAACAAACTTAAAACATTAAAAGTTTCTAATTAACCACCAAGCTCGGCACTGCTCCTTGAATCGACAGCCAAAAGTGTTCTTTTGTTCTAAATTTCTATCTACATGAGATTCTAGAGTCGCATCCTCGTGTGCTTCCAAAGTTTCTTACTAGTAGGGTTCCTAAAAACATGAGCTTCTAGAGTCGCATCCTCGTGTGCCTCCAGAATTTCTTTCTAGCAGGATAATATTGAGCATTGGATAAACAATGGCATCATCCCAACCAAAGGGAATCTTTGCAGTTTTTCAGCAGTTGCAGCTTTCTTCTTTAGTTTGAATAAATTGTTAGGAGTTTTTCCACCTGGATTTTCTCCTTTCCTCTTAGTTGGCAGCCACACCAACACTGTTGGCCCACAATCTTCATCGCCTTTGCAGCTTGTTCTCCATCAGTCTTCACAGGATCTTGGATCGACATCATCGCTTTCGGACATGTGGACATGTGAGCAGTTATTAGAGGTACACATCATCTGGATTTGGATTTCAAAATCACCCATTATTTTGGTTTGGCTTCTCCAATCACCAGTGGATCCTTTTCTTCCTAAGGGGAGAATTTTTGTTTGAAAGCAGTGGATCATATTCTTTCTCCACGTGTTCATCATTGGCATGGGAGCTCTTTCATTATGGGGGGGATTCATATCTTCATTTTCTCTCTCCTATTACGGGGACATCTATTGTACTTGCATGACAAAAGTAGTCCTTGGGGGGTCACATTGAGTCCTCCTTCTATCCTTCTCTCTTTAGTACAATCATTTCTTTTTCTCTCTTTTAGAGAGGATTTTTTCCCATGCGGTTCTCTCCTTTTCTCTAGTTATGACAGATTGCATGTTGTTCATATGGGTACCTCATCAGGCCTTATGTCGGGACCCATTTTGCATCCATCATTGCATTCTTTCCTTCATCAATTTTTTGCTTCTCCTAAGTTGTCATTCAAGGGGGGTGTTGGAGTAAATTAATTAACATTTACTC
>VDFB02055276.1:0-43702 GCA_007258455.2 Sequoia sempervirens
ACAATTTCATATTGTCTTTAAAGAGACAAAACTACTTCTATGTCATATTGTCTTTATAGAGACAATTTTATATTGTCTTTATAGAGACACCCCCTTAAAGACAATACTTGAGACAATAAACAACTTTTTTTTTGTCTCAATTTAAGACAATATACTCAAATATTGTCTTAAAAACTGTCTTAAATACCCTCTTGATGTAGTAGTGCTGGCATATAATTCCACATTATCTTTCATACTCTAAAAAATGCATGTTTGCAGACGATCACTAGAGAAAACTATATTTTACCCAAGTTCCAAACATGGCAGCTTGTTCTTTTTCTTTGGTCTCTTAAAGTTCATTTTATGATTTTCAAATGAGAAAAAAATAATAATACCTGCACCATTTAGAAGGAGACAATGAAATTCATTCAATGAGAACTTCGATGGCACCTGCTTGAACTTTGATTATAATAGTTGGGGGCTGAGTAAGGAAGGCAACATTAAATGAGTTTGTAGTATGGTTCAGTGAAGTTGAGATAAATTCAAAGTTTGCTTAATAATGTTTATATATATGTGGTTACTTTAAGCAAATAATAAACGTGGCTTTAAGTCGATAATGGATAATGTTCTCTTATATAGAGTTGTAGTGGTTTCATTTTAATCTAATATAGTATATTGTGTAGTTTGACAAATAATATAATTTTATATTTTATTAATTTAAATCAAGAGAACTAAATACATTATATTAAACTAAAATATATTTAGTTATATTATACTAAATATAAATATTGACATATATGTAATGTTAAAAAGTAAAGTGTATATATTTATTGTGGCTATTGACTTTCCCTACTAATTGATAGGTCATTCTTGAAAATTGTAATTCCGGTATTCTAGATCATTTCTTTAATTTTCAACCTCTTTTAATGGTGAATAATGATTAATATTGCAAACATGTATGCGATTATTGTGTCGGAAAGATTGTAATCTTTTTCTGAGATTAGACAATTAGAATATTAGATCGCATTGAAATGTAATTAAATAAATATTGGTAGTTTAATAAATGTGAAAACTCGCTTCATCGCTCAGTGCTAAATATGAGTGGTATTGTCATTCCTATTCTCTCGTTTGGTGAGGAATTTGCCCCGCCTTATATTTAAATAGTGTAGTGATAGATTTGTGGCTTGTGTGGCATTGGTAAGGCATTGGTGGAGTCCTTGTGTTAATAAGTTTTAGAAGTCATCCTGAGGCTTGAGATTTGTGCTATATTGTATTGAAATTATAAGAGTACTTATGAAAGAATAAGTATTTAGTGAGGTAAAGAAATCCAATTAAGTTATTCCATTGAAAGAAAATATTATATGCATGTGATTCAGATAGGAGGACAAAATTAAGGAATTGAACATGAAATTTAAGATATTTTTATAACAACTGAATCAATATATAAATATAGATGTAGATTGCGATTAACCTATGGGTAATAAGTATTGTGAAATAAATTGGGTACTTTATAAAAGATAAATAATTGTTGAATCATACCTTACCTTACTAAAGTTTGGGTTCAATGATGATGCATTGGTGAAAATTGAGAAAGAATCTTGTAACTACATGCAATAAAGTGAGCCATTTATATGTTATGATTTCAGTTCTTATAGATATATTTCCTTTATGAAATGTGGAAGTGTTTAGAAGAAAACTGTTATATAGAGGAACCATGTGATCCTCTAGAGTTGTTTGCTTTAAACTATTCAAAAATGTGTAGTGGAATTGTAAATGGTCATGCCAATGAGACAGTATGATCATTGACATAGAGGCATCTTGTATCATTGCTAGTAAGGCATTTATTAACCCTTGAGAATTTGTAGCCAGTAAGGTTCTGCCAGTGGGGCATTTCATTAAGCCAGTAAGGCACTTTTACAAGTGGTTTTTCATTCCTAAGAGGGTTTTCCACTCATGAAATCTTTGTGTTATGGTTTCTTTGTGGATGCACTTATGATCTTGTTTTTTCTTTCTTAGTTCACATTTCAATATTTAAAAGTACATGCATTGTTGTGATGATAACTCATGTGTAAGCCTTCATGGCAATAACTAATTAAGGCACCACCTTGTTTTAATATACTTTAATTCATTGATGTATGTTATTTCATTTGATTATAATGATGGAAGTAATTTTGGGAACTTAAAGATATAATTAACATATGTGTTTTCCAGGCATTACAAATTCAGTATTAGTTTAGTTCAGTTTAGTTCAGTTCAATTATGGTTCAACTATCTTTAGTTACATGTAGTTAGTTTCAATTGAATGCTAGTTGACTTGAGTTGCATGACTAATGACTTAAGTTGCATGACAGATAACGGGTGGAAATATTCAGTTAAGTGGGGATGATCAAGCATGCATAATGTTTGCATGAATTGATGGAGAGATATGTTTCAGTTAACAAAGATTGACTTGGACCCACCTTGGGCGCCCAAGTTGGCATCTTTGAGTTAACACCTTTTGCATGAGAATATATTTACAAGGCTCAGTTAAGTGCGACCCATTCTTGGGCACCAACTTTGAGGAGAAGTTTGGAAGATATTTTCTTGACCAACGATTAGTTAAGTGTTCATTTTGGGGCGCCTAAATTGAGGATACTTTGGTTTTGACTTCATGTTAGAGTGTGGAACTCTATTTTCCCAATCTAGGCATAGATATTTGTGAAGAGATTTGTGCTCTTGTTTTGATCAACTCTTTGGAGTTTACAATGCTCATAATTGTCTATTAATTGAAGCAAGTTGAAGAGAGTTTCAATCAGAGTTTATTGCAGGTTGTGAAGAAGAATTGTTGAAGGAAAAATAAGCATGTCAAGCAAAGGATTTATACAGTGTTATTGTAATCTTATTCTAAGGTTAAATAATACAAGCACTATTGATTCTGGTGGTCCAGAGTTTTTTCCTAAAAGGGTTTCTCCATGTATATGTTGTTGCACTTCTATCTTCTTGTCTCATTCTTCTACAATCTTTTGTTTCTTTCTACAATTGGTAAAATTGATCTAAACAGATAATCATACACAAAGAATTTGTAACAAAGAACACTTAATTAGATCTACAATCTCATAGTTTTACAAGTTTTAAGTACATAATTACCTCCATTTTCAACATTTGGTAGCAGAGCTAATGGTTGGGTAGAGTTTGGGATGCCTTTCTCTTAAAAGTTTGAAGGTTTTTTTGCTATAGTGGGAGCTTTTACTATTGTGTTATTGCTGATTTGTAAAAGAAGTGTGTTACAATGAGTTCTACTTCTCATTTAGATATTGAAAGATTCAATGGATCTAGTTATGAGATTTGGAAACTAAAAATGATCTCCTTGAAGAGAGAGATCAATGGTTAGTTGTTTGTAATGAGACAAAGTCACCTACAATGATGTCAAATGAGGATTGGGCTAATCTTGATAAGGAGGCAAGAGGGACCGTAAGATTATGTCTTGTTGATGTTGTTCTCTTGAATGTTTCAGATGAAACTACCACATATAAATTGTGGAAGAGGATAGGTGATATCTATCAAACCAAAAGTCTTACTAATAAGTTGTATCTGAAAAGACAGTTTTATTCTTTAAAGATGAAAGATGGTGATTTTGTTGCACATCATTTAATTGATTTTAATTTGATTCTAAGTCAATTAGCATCTGTACATGTAAAGTTAGAAGATGAAGATAAATGCATTTTGTTACTTTGTTTTTTACCAGAATCTTGGGAAAATCTAATTGTTTCTATCAGTGGTAGTGGTGTAGATCCTAAGATGGACAATATAATTCCTACCCTCCTCTCAGAGGAGATGAGGAGGAAGTCTAAAATGGGATCCCAAGTTGCCTTGTTTGTAAGAGGTAGGCCTAAGGAAAGGGAACCTAAGGGAGACAAGAAAGGAAAGGGTAAGTCCAAAGGATGGTCTAAAACCCTTGGTAAGAGTAAGGTAAAGTGCTGGAATTATGGGAAATGGGTGATCCCCCAAAGCTGGTTTACAATTTCTGGGAGATTACGATTTTCTTTAAAATCACATATTTTTAGAAATATAATGATTTAAGCCTTAAAATTTTCATTTAAAAAATTTCAATTGAAGAGGGTTTATCAAACTACATAGATCAAGCCTTGGATAGAAATCACTTCAGTTTTAAACCATGCACTATATGAAGTCTCCTTTACACCCATATCAAAATGTTGATAAAACCACTTTTGATTTACCTTTCAGGATCAAATGAATTCTAAAATTTATTTTTTGTAAGTATGTAGTCCTTATTAAAAATCTTCCCAAAAAGTATAATTTAAATAAATTTAATTTATTAATATGTTATTTTTATTTCTTGTGAATGTGGGTTTCACCGAGAAATCAAGCTCTATATTGCACATGTGGAAAAATAAGAAGATTATAAAAAAATTTAGTGCACTAGATATTGAAGTCATTGACCCAACAAAAAAAATAAAATTGAATTTTGATACATACAAAAAAAGTTACGCGTTATATGGTCTGCCTATGTCTGAATTGTAATTGGTTTGACTTCGAAACTTGATTAAGGAAAAAAATTCAATAAAACACTATCTAACCAAGTGGAAGCACTAGATATCAGAGTTACAAATCTAAATTCAAAATAATTAGAATTATATCCTTCATGGAAAAAAAGTTATGCGTTATACGGTGAGCATCACTCAAAAATGTTGTTTTCTGAAAAAAACTAGTTTTCGGGGGAGATGGAAAAAGAGGTACAATCTGATTCCAAAAATTTTGAAAAAAATATATTTAGAATCTAAAGACAAAATGTCACAAAACTCTAGTTTGCATCATCTTCAAATTCCTCATGGTTTAGCTGCTATAGGTGCCCGAAAGTGAAGATTTAGTTAGAAAAAATTATTTCAGTGTCCAGTTTGGCCAAAAATTGTAAACCACTATTGTGGGATCACCCAAACCTAAACATGTAAAGAAGGATTTTAAGAACAATAAAAAGAGTTCTGATGCTTCTATAGAGAAATCCTTGGATGACAGTAATGATGCATTGGTCAGTTCATCTAATATTGTTAATGATAACTCTTGGCGTATTGATTCAGGTTGCTCATATCATTTGACTCCTAACAAGGAGTGGTTCACTAAGTATACTGCATATGATGGAGGGAATGTCTTCTTTGGAGATAATAGCACAACAAAGGTTGTGGGAAAAGGAGAGGTAAAGTTTTGTTTCAGTGATGGTAGGGTTAAGACCCTTAATGATGTTTTACATATTCTAGGACTTGCTAGAAATCTACTTTCTGTATCTAAGTTCAATGATTCTAGAATACATGTGACATTTGGCAAAGGTGGTTGTAGATTGGTGAAAGAGAATATGGTGGTTGCTAAAGGATCTCAAATTGGGACTTTGTTTAAGCTTAATACCTCCAATTTGAATAAATCAACCGATATAACTAAAGCTAAAAATACATGTATGTTGTGGCACCATAGATTGGGTCACATTGGTGAAAAAGGTTTTAGGATCATTCTTAATAAGAAATTGGTTGATGGTATGCCTGATTATAATATTGGAAAAAATGATTTTTTTGAGCATTGTGTGTTTGGAAAACAATCTAGATCTTCATTTCCTAATGGAACAAATAAGGCTAAAATATTATTAGAGATTATTCATTCAGATGTAATGGGCCCTGTGGATATTGACTCTATTAGAAAATCTAGATATTATGTCACATTTATTGATGATGTCTCAAGATACACTTGGACCTATTTTATGCATAACAAATCTGATGTGTTTAATAAGTTTAAAGAATTTAAGGCTTTGGTTGAGAAACAATCAGATCATAAGATAAAAGTGTTGAGATTAGATAATGGTGGTAAATATTGTTCTAAGGAATTTGATGATTATTGTAAGCATGCAGGAATTGTGAGACAAAAAACTACTCCATATAGACCTCAACAAAATGTAGTAAAAATGATGAATTGAACCTTAATAGAAAGAGCTAGGAGTATGTTAAGTAGTGCTAAGCTAGATTAGTTCCTTTGGGCTGAGGCTCTAAGTACTTCTTGTTATTTAATCAATAGATCTCCTAGTTCATCTATTGAAGATTAAACCCCTTATGAAATGTGGTTAGGTAGGAAACCTAGTGTTGCACATTTAAGGATCTTTGGTTATGAGGATTTTGTTCATGTGCCTAAAGAAAACCGGTCTAAGTTGGATCTAAAAGCATAAAAATGCATGTTCATAGGTTATGGTAAAAATGTAAAAGGTTACAAGCTTTGGAATCCTCTAACCCAAAAAAATTATTTATCTAGAGATGTGATTTTTCAGGGAATTTAGATCTTATTCAGGAGAAGAACAACCAAAGGAGAAGGATACTTCTCAAACAGTGCATTTTGAGATAAATACTACGAAGCATAAAGATGCACATGTTGAAGAACAATTGGATGAATTGGATGAGGAGAGTTCACAAAGTTCTTCTGAGATAGATGCTCATGATGAGCATATTGAGGAACAAGAAGAACCCCCTTTGAGAAGATCCACAAGATAACAAAATATCGTTGACAAGTATAGCCCACCTGATTTCTGTTGTATATTTTCTTTGATGAGTACTAATGATGAACCTAGATCTTACAGGGAAGTTGTGTCTTCATATGAGAACAAGCTTTGGTCACAAGCTATGCATGAGGAAATAGATTCCTTGGATACTTGTGACACATGGGATCTTGAGAGTTTTCCCAAATGAAGAAAGGCCATTGGTTGTAAATGGATCTTTAAAAAGAAAATTGGAGTAGATGGTAATCTCGAAAGGTACAAGGCTAGATTAGTAGCCAAGGGCTACTCCCAGAGAGAGGGAGTTGACTTTAATTAAATCTTCTCTCCTATTGCTCAATTAACTTCTATTAGATTTTTTTTATCTATTGTTGCTGCTCATGATTTTGGGATAGAGCAAATGGATGTGAAAACTAATTTTTTACATGGGGATCTTGATGAGGAGATTTATATGAGGCAACATGATGGTTTTGTTCTAAAAGGAAAAGAAGAATTGGTTTGCAGGTTAAAGAGATCTTTATATGGATTGAAACAGTCACCAAGAATGTGGTACCGGAAGTTTTATGCTTTTGCATTGAAAATTGGTTATGTTAGGAGTGAGGAAGATCACCGTGTTTACATAAAATGTATCGATGATCAACTTTTAATTATTATCTTGTATGTTAATGACATGTTTTTTATTGGTAACAACAAGGTAATGATCAAAGAATTGAAAGCACGACTCTCTAGCACATTTGAGATGAAAGATCTAGGGGTTGCAAAATATATCCTTGGTATGGAGATAAGGAGAGATAGAGGTAACAAAAATTATTGCTTATGTCAAAGCAACTATGTTGATACTATTTTGAAATGGTTTAACATGTAGGATAGTAAACCAATTAATATTCCTTTACCATTTTGCACGAAGTTAATTTTAGACATGAGTCCTAAATCTGATTTTGATTATGAGGAAATGTCTAAAATTCCATATGCTAGTATAGTTGGTAGTTTAATGTATGCAATGGTCTATGCGAGACCAGATATAGCCCAAGCAGTGGGAGTTCTAAGTAGGTTTATGTCTAACTCTGGTAAATAACATTGGACTTATGTTAAGAGGGTGTTTATATATTTACGAGGTACTTCTAATTACTATTTGGTTTATCATGGTGCTAATGATACTAATATTATGTACAGATCATTGGACATATAGGGTTTTGTTGATTCAAATTGGGTAGGAGACCTAGACAGTCGGAGGTCAACAAGTGGCTATGTGTTACTTTGTTTGGAGTTGTGGTTAGTTGGATGAGTAAGAGGCAGCCCATGGTTGCTTTGTCCACCACACTAGTAGAGTACATAGCTGCTACACATGCCTCTAAAGAGGCAGTTTGGTTACAGAGACTTGGGAAAGGTATTGGTTTTAATTGCAAGCAAATTAAACTTGAATGTGATAGTCAGAGTGCTATTTTTTTAGCAAAAAATCTTATGCATCATGTTCGTACTAAACATGTTGATGTTCAATTTCACTTTGTGCGAGAAATGGTTGAGAGTGGAAAGGTATTGATTGAGAAAGTTGACACTTTGATCAATGTTGCAGATTATCTTATGAAACCAGTTCCTACAAATAAGTTCTCTTGGTGTAGGAAGGCCATTGGCCTTGAGTCCTGTACTTGATTTATAATATTTATAATAATGATTCCTTGTTTAGAATAATTGTAATGTGTAATGTCAAATGGGAGAATGTTGGGAATAGGATTCCATTTAATTGCAATCCTAAGCATATTTCATGTATCTCCTAAGTCCTTGGAAAGTGTTCCCCAACACTAGGATTAGAAAGAGATTAAATTCAAATGAAATAAACATGTAAATTGACATTTGTAATTATTCCTAAATGATAGGAAAATGTGGGGATTCCCAAGAATATCTCCTACAAAATAGGAACACATGGGGTGCCCACATGGAAGGTGGAACCCACCTTGCTTAAGTTAATTGTTTGGAGGATAGATAACACTTCAGTAATGGATATAAAGATCCTACAAAGTAGGGATTGGTATTTACATGAGTGGATTTCAGTTCAGTTCAGTTCAATTTAGTTTAGTTCAATTCAGCTTAGTTTAGTTTAGTTTAGTTTAGTTCGTTTATGGTTAAGTATCTTCAGTTGCATGTAGTTAGTTTTAGTTGAATGCTAGTTGACTTTAGTTGACTTCAGTTGCATGACTAATGACTTCAGTTGCATGACAAATAATAGGTGGACACATTTAGTTAAGTGGGGATGATCAAGCATGTATAATGTTTGCATGAATTGATGGAGAGATATGTTTTAGTTAACAAAGATTGACTTGGACCCACCTTGGGCGCCCAAGTTGGCATATTTTAGTTAACACCTTTTGCATGAGAAGATATTTACAAGGCTCGATTAAGTGGGACCCATTCTTGGGCACCAACTTTGAGGAGAAATTTGGAAGATATTTTCTTGATCCTCTTTAGAGTGTTCAATTTAGGGGCACCTAAATTGAGGAGACTTTGGTTTTGACTTCATGTTACAGTGTGGAACTCTAATTGCCCAATCTAGGCATAGATATTTGTGAGGAGATTTGTGCTCTTGTTTTGATCCTCTTTAGAGTTTACATTGCTTTTAATTTTCTATTAATTGTAGCAAGTTGAAGAGAGTTTCAATCAGACTTTATTGCAGGTTGTGAAGAAGAATTGTTGAAGGAAAAATAAGCATATCAAGCAAAGGATTGATACAATGTTATTTTAATGTTATTCTAAGGTTAAATAATACAAGCATTATTGGTTCTAGTGGTGGAGTTTTTTCCCAAAAAGTTTTATCCATGTATATGTTGTGTCACTTTTATCTTCTTGTCTCATTCTTCTACAATCTTTTGTCTCTTTCTACAATTGGTAAAATTGATCTAAATAGATAATCATACACAAAGAATTTGTAACAAAGAACACTTAATTAGATCTACAATATCATAGTTTTACAAGTTTTAAGCTACATAATTACCTCCATTTTCAACAATTGTTAGCATTGAGCAAACCTTCATAGATATAATTAAAATGAAACCTTCAGGTATAACTATTCTTGGAAATATGGTTAGGAAAAGAACTAACTTTGTGGATATTCAAGAAGTAGGCCAAGGCAATAAGAATGTCGAATCTAAGTTGGACTGCATTCTGGCTATCATGGATGAAACTAGAGCAAGAATAGGAAACCTCAAACAAGAAGTTACGGGGAGCAAGAAGTCCCAAATAATGAGGAAGAAGTTCCCAACAACAAGGAAGAAAGGGAGAATTCCCACGATCACACTCAATCTAGTGATCAAGAGAGTGATAGGTCACAATCATATTCTGAGGGAATCAAAAGGAAAGGTTTAACAACTGAGTTATCATGTGACATGAGAAAGATCACACCACCAAAATTTGAAGGTAGTACTACTGGAGATGTGGTGAAAGCATGGCTTATGGAGATGGAGAAGTATTTTGAAATTAGAAATTACTTTGAGGTCACTAAATTTGTATGGGGAGCATTTCAGTGAGTTGGTAAAGCATCCAACTAGTGGATGAATAAGAAAATGGAGCTTGGGCTTAGTTCCTTAAGTCTCTCATGGAGCCAGTTTGCAGAGATTTTTTGAAAGTGATGGTTGCCCCAACTCTTTTATGACCAAAAGCTCATTGGCTTTCAAAACTTGAGGCAAGGTGACTCCTCAGTGAATGAGTATTGGGAGAAGTTCACTCAACTCCTAAAGTACATACCTATGTACCAAAAGGACGAGAAATTTTGTATAAGGAAGTTTATCATGGGTATAAATGTGCAAATAGGTGGTGAGGTAGATGTACACTATCCAACTACCATGGATTTGGTGTACAAGAAGGAAATTAAATAGGAACAAAGGATTAAATCTATCCCAATTTATCAAAAGAGAAAGAGAAAGAATCTCGTTTGGACGTAGACCAATCAAACTCCAAGGAAGCCTAGTGGAGGGGAAATTTTTCAAAAGAAAAGGGATAAGGTACCCCAAAATAATTGGAGTGAACCAAGGAGAGATTGAAGAGGAAACAACAACAATTTTGACAACATCTTCAAAAGCAATGTTGGTGGAAATGAAAGTAATTTTGGAATACCTGCAAAAAGGAGGGGACCAATGAAGGGGTGTTTTACATGTGGTGGGGATCACTATGCAAGTAATTGTCCACACAAACCATCTAGGAAACAACTACATGGAAACTCTCTTCCACCTCAAAGAGAAATGTTCCAGCAAAGGATCCATGATGCTATAGATAATCGGCAAGCAGAGTACCAGATTACTCTAGTATAAGTTTCAGGTACTTTGTCTGAAATTCCCATTTCAATTTTAATAGATACTAGTGCCACAAAAAAAATCATTTCTCCTAAAGTAGCAAGTCAAATGTCTAGAAAATTTGGCTACATGAAAAAGTCTTGGGTTGTAGAATATGCAAACCAAATAAGAGTTGAAGTAATTAAGTGTCTATTCAAAGCAAGGATTGAACTTCCAAGTTTCTCAACGGAAGTAAATCTATACGTAGCTCCCTTGGGTTCTTATGATGCTATCTTAGGGATGAATTGGTTATGGAAACATAGGGCCAAGGTAGATTTTCATGCTAAAATAGTTGAATGCTTAGACAATCTAGGTAACTAGGTGTCATTACAAGGAACACCTAGAGAGGTTAAGTTACGGCAGATATCTGTTGTATAGATGCATAGGGAAAAGAAGAAAGGTTGTCAACTCTTTGCAATAAAAATGGAGAAACTTGAGGAATGCAAGGAATTCATTTCTCAAGATAATATATTATATTATGGACCTCAAAACTCCCAAGATGTTGAAGAGGTTGAAGTGTTGGAATCTGGAAAAATAGATATGGAGAAATATCCTATTTTACGAAATTTTTTGAATATATTTCCAGAAGAATTACCTAGATTACCACCTAAGAGGATATTTGATTTCTTCATCAACATAGTACTAGGGTTGGAACCCATATCAAAAGTACCTTATAGGATGACCACAATTGAATTCATGGAGTTAAGAGCACAACTAGAAGAGTTGTTGTCTAAAGGATTGATAAGACCAAGTGTTTCACCTTGGGGAGCACTAGTGATCTTTGTAAAGAAGGATGGTACACTAAGCTTATGTATTGATTATCAATTGCTTAATAAAGCAATAATAAAGAACAAGTATTCATTGCCACGTATCAATGATATCTTTGATTAAATGTGAGGAGTGGAAGTGTTTTCGAAGATTGATCTACGTTCTGGATATCACCAACTAAGAGTCAAGGATGAAGATATTTTCAAAACTGCTTTCAGGTCTAGATATAGACATTACGAGTTCACAATCCTACCATTTGGGCTGACGAATGGACCAACAACATTTATGAACCTAATGAACAATGTATTTAGAGACTATTTGGATAGGTTTGTATTGGTCATCTTGGATAACATCTTAATTTACTCCAAGAATGAAGAAGAACATCTCAAGAATCTAGAGATTGTTCTCCAATGATTGAGAGAGCATAAGTTATATGGAAAACTCTCGAATTGTACATTCTTCCAAAAAGAAGTCTAGCATTTGGGTAACGTAATTTTGGCTAATGGTATTGTGGTTGATCCAGCAAAGATAAAAGCAGTGTTAGAGTGGTCATTGCCCAAGAATGTGTTGGAAGTTAGAAGTTTTATGGGTTTGGCTAGGTATAGCTATAGTGACCTTGCCACTTCACGTAGTATCATTGCACTGTGGTGCTCTCTTGATCGTAATGGTATTGATGTACTCATCGTCAGTTCTAACATTATTTATTATTGGTCCACTAGAATAATCGTACTTGGCTCGGGTGAAGTTAGCTTGGTTTTGTGAACCTGAAGTGGAAACATTATGAGAACCATGATCCTGCAGTGGATTCTTGTGGATAGTGTGATCCGAGTTGGAGGTGAATTGCGATCCCCCTACCTCGATGGTGCAATTTTCAATGAGGTCTTGGATTATGTTTTTCAGTTGTCGACAGTTGGAGGTTGTATGCCCTTTGACTCGATGGTATTCGCAAAGTGCATTGTCATTCCACCATGCTGGTTTGAATTGTCCTGGGTCATAAGGTTTGATTTCCGGAAGTTTGATGACCCCATGCTGGATGCATTTCTTAAGGACTTCTTCAATGGGTTCACCCAAATGGGTATATGTACGACCCCTAGGGAATTGTCTCATCTGACGATATTGGCCCTGATTGTTTTGACCATTTTGGTTGTTTGAAGGAGTATTGGGAGGAGGTGTTAATGTCGTGGTTGGTCTGTTTTGTTGTTGGACCCCTTTTAGGGCCAATACAGGACTTGCAGTCTTGGCGTCCACAACACCGTCATTTGTCACATGCTTATTCTTGACCCAATATTTGTTTTTGTCAGCGGGTGGGTTGGTGTTTGTGTTTTTGGAACCATATCTCAGTTCTCCCTTTACAATAAGGGCTTTCTCAATTTGGACTCCCTTTTCCACTAATTCTGTGAAATTTGTGCAACAATGTATTTGTAATGCGAATTTTAGGGGTCCTATAAGTGTTTGGACGAACATGTCGACTTTTTCCCTTTCAGGAATGTCAATGTGACATCGACTAGCGAGGCTTCTCCATTTTTGAAAGAATGGAATAAATGTCTCACCCGAGTCTTCTTGCGTGAGATTACACAAGCTAGTAATAGAGGTGTCCATGTCAATGTTGTAGGCGTAATTGTGTATGAATTTTTGTTTGAGCTCATCCCATGTCTGGATATATTTTTGAGTTGAGAACCATTCAAGGGCTTGACCCGCTAAACTTTTGGAAAAAAGTCTCATCAAGTATGTTGGTTCGTAGGCGATATCCATGCAGTTGGTTGCGAATTCGCGGACATGTTCAATGGGATTTGTCTTGCCTCTATATTTTGTGAAGTTGGGTGACACGTATCCTGGTGGGAATGCAGGCATGTATAAGTTCGTGTCAAATGGGTATACATCCAGGTCATATGATATTTCTGATTTCCTACCTGAAATGTACATGTTTTGCATAGTTTTCTCCATATCCCTCATTCTTGCTTTGAGTTCATCTATGGTAGGGTCGTTTACGTTTCCATATGTCGGATTTCCTGGTACACCATGTGTTCTTGTCTGTTGTGCATGAATGTTGGTGTACTGTGGTGGTATGGATTGTTGCGGTACGTATGACGTGTGTTGTTGGTGTTGGAAGTTGTGATTTGGTGCATGCTGATGAGTGTGAATGTTGGATGAATATGTTGGTATGTGTCCCCCACCCATGTGTGTCGTTATTTGAGGGATGTAGTGGCCATGACTATTATAGTGTGTTGATGATGTCATGGGTTGTGTTGTTTGGCCACCTTGTGTGAATTGCTGATTTTGAACAAGGGGGACGTTTGTGTTTGTGCCTTGGGAGATAACGACATTTGACTGTGTTGTCGTGTTGATGTTTTGTTGTTGTCCTTGGATAAAGATACGTCCTGTGGATCCTCTCGGAGGATTTTGTGAAGTACTACTAAACGGATTTGCCGAAGTTGTGTTCATGGTAGTAGATGTAGTTGTCAAGGGGGGATTGTGGTGACTTGATGATGCCCCCGTGGTATTTACTGTTGCGGTAAAAAGAGGATTGGAATAATTTTCCCATGTTGTCGAGGAGCCAAGAGTGGTTCCATCTGATTGGGGTAGTGTTGTGGATGTTGTGGGTGATTGTGATCCCCCAATAGATGTAGCGTTTATTGTATTGGAGATGTTTGGGATGTTGGATGTGGTATGCGATGTCGTTGTGGTGTCAAAAGGGGTGTTGCTCGTAGTATTTAGGAATTGACCACTATGTGAATTGTTATGTGCGTTGTTGGCATTAGGGTCATTTAGTGTGTTAATGTCAAATCCTTGTGGTAACTTAGCTCCTTCACTCAAGAGCATAGCTACAAATCTGTCTCTGTCTTGACACGCTATTGTTTCAGCAAGCTGATAGACTTCTGGGTCTTGTGTCAATGCCTCTATGTTTTCCTGAAGTAGTTGACCATTTTCATCTCTTTGCAAGTAGAGTTCGAATGTACTATTTGATGAGGATTGTGTTGTCACTAGAGGTTGATTGTCTAGATTAGAAAATGGATCGTACAAGGTCCAGTTTGAGTCATGTGGAGGATTGTTGGGGTCTTGCCTAAAGTTTTCCATTTGTCTCTTTTGTTTTTGAAGTCTGGTTTCGACCATAAATGAGATTGCTCAAAAAGGGAATGACAACTAAATGCAAGTATGACACTATGTGAAGTCTAAGTTCAAAATGATGCCTAAAATGACTAATATTTTTGGATTTTTGTGAATAAGGTATGCAATGTGTATGCAATGTAAGATAAGGTTATCTAAGCACTTCTAAGCTTGTACTTTGTTTTCGATTTGGACTGTTAAAGGATTTTGTTGTAAATGACAAGTTGACAAGATCTAAGTGACTAGTGAGTCTTCCTAACTAGACTTTTGAGTTGGAAGAAATCTCACAAAAGAGGACAATGACTAAAAGGAGGTTTGATAACTTGGTCCAAAAGGGTCTAATTTCAAAAACAATGACTTTGCCAAGGGGTGCTTAAGATTTTCCTAATCCTAACTATGCAAAATGTGAACCTAGGGATAGTCTAATGTCAAATGTATGCAACAAAAAAGGAATGAAGTATGAAACCTATGGTGACTAATGCAAACTAATGGTCAAGACTTTGAGCAATTTCAAGTTAGGTTTCTGACAGAGTCTTCTTGGTGACAGAGTTTGACAATTGGTTGGCAGTTTGAAGACCTCAGGTTTTGGCTGTGAAGTTTTAATTTTTGACAGGCAGATGCGTCACAGTTTAGCAAATGCATCACAGTTAAGCAAATGCGGTTCGATTTATAGATTGCGGATTTCTAACTGTCAAATGCGACTCGGTTAAGCAAATGCGGCTTTTCAGTTGTCAGATGCGTCACGACACCTACAGATGCGTTGTTCTAAGTTTCAGATGCAGTTTATCAGAGCAGTTGCGGTTCTACAGATGCGACTCAGTTCAGTTTCAACATGATTTTCGTGTTGTTTTGATGGAAGTTTTGACTTGTTTGATGAATGTTTTGTTTGAACTATGACAGAACCAAAATACACTTGGCAAACACAGGGTTTTTAATGTAACCAAACACACATCAGATAAGCACGATCCTAAAAAGGCCAATAGGCCAAGGGTTTGTATACTTGGTATAGCCCACCTATATACCCCGGATTGGTGATAAACACCTTTCCTTCTCGAGAGCGGATAGCTTAGAATTTTGGTGGCATTGGCTCCCCTCCACGGCTCATTAACGTCATTTGAGCACACCAAATTCAGATTCTTTGGGTAGTGACATCCCAAGAATTGCTATCTCTACTCAAGGGGATCAGTAGTGAGTGTCTTCGGGCATGATACTGTACCCTGCACTATATCAAGCAACGGCCAATAGAAGCGGTTGGACACTAAGACAAGAGGTGTTTAATTTAGGCATTCCGTTCGTGGGGCGTGATCCATGCGGCGAGAGTCCCCTTTCGGATCCATCTCGTCGGAACCACGCTCGTGATTCTTGGGCTTTCCCCAAGAACCCACTTTTATATACGGTAAGTCCCTCGGTGTCAAGGTGCTCTGGACGGCGGAGTCATCTTGGGGTGAGTACTTTTTCCCACGGAAACAGGCCCAAGTTCTAGAGTCAGTAACCATTTCTCTTACACCCAGGATCGCACGAATGCGCAAGGGGAGAGGATACTCCGATATACCGAATCGTGAAGGGTAAAATAACAGAAAAGAATGGGTCTGGTTTTTGATCACAAGGTTTTCACCAAGTGAGAGCATACTCACCTACCATTCCACAATCTCAATCAAGCATAAAAGACATGATTTCGTTTTATATGCACCAAATTCAAATGTTTGCTACTCTAAGAAAAACAAGCACAAAGTTTTGTTATTCCTTCTTTGACATGCGAATCTGCAAACAATGAATATTAGTAGTCTCTTATGCAATGGTCTTCGACAAACGAATGAGGATTGCCACATGCTACAAGAAAAGATTAGTAACACAAGAAAAATCTAATCTAGTTAACATGCAGGAATAAAAAAGAAAAAAAAATAGAAAACCAGAAAACCAGTAAACAGAAAAACCCAAAAATTTGAAAATCAAAATGACAAAACCGAAAGAAAATTTTACTAGACAGATGCGGCACGGCAGAGCAGATGCGTCACTCGGGTCTTCAAATGGAGCTATTATTAATAGGATGCGTCGTTATGGTTCACCGATTGCGGCAACCGAGGCCGAGTCGCGTCTCTTAATCTTCATATCGTCGCTGGCCCATCAAATCACGACACAATGTTTTTTAAAAAACACTTGCGTTGATCCGTACCTGTATCCTGCAAAACAACAGAAAACGACAAAAAAAACCTACAAAAACAGAAAACACACGAATGGAAATTGCCACACACTACAAGAGAGGATTAGTAACACAAAATCTAATCTTAGCCAACCTTCAGGAATAAAAAGAATACAGAAAACAGAAAATGAGAAAACTAGAAATCAGAAAAATGCAAAAATTTGAACATAAGAACCTGCCAACTGGAAAAAAAATTTACCAGAAAGATGTGGCGCGGCAGAGCAAATGCATCGCTCGGGTCTTCGAATGCGGCTGGTAAAAGAAGATGCATCGTTCTGGTCAGCGGTTGCGGCTTGTCAGATCGATTGCGGCGCTAGTGTTCTCGGATGCGTCGCGACGCATCAAATGCGTCACAATGTTTTTTTAAAAAACACTTGCGGCGATCCGTACCTGTACCTGCAAAACGACAGAAAACAACAAAAAATCATACGAAAAACAAAACAACGTCGGGTTCACCAATGTAATCAAGGGAAAATCAGAGATTGTTAGAGGGGTTAGCACAATAACATTAAAATTCCAATGAAATAACAAAGCACAAAGGAAATAATATGAAAACAAAAGGAACAATGTTACCCTAAGTCCTCATCTTCCATGGTTGACCTTTGTTACACCTCCTAGCTTGCAGTAAATAAAGATGCCCTCAGATTTCAAATGAGCAACTATGACAAATGACAAAGCCCTATGCAAGTGTTGAAGGATTTGTATAAAAGAAATGACTTCACACTAAAATGACAATGACTACAAATGACAATGACCATAACCTAAAATGGACAGAAATGAGCCTGAGATCCTGGAATAAGAACAAAATTGCCATTTTATAAAAATTGCAATTTTGAATGTGTGGCCAGGATGAGAAGATGACAAATACCCTAGAATCAATGGTCAAGATTGAATGTTGCAGTGTGAAATAGGGTTAGGTCAAAATTAGGGCAATGATAAGGATGAAGGGTTGAGATTGAATTATAAAATAATTCAATCAAGGGCTAAAATTAAATGAGATGTCAAGAGATAAGATTGGCACAGACCAAGAGGTTGCTGGAGAAATTAAATAATAAAATTTATTTACTCCAGGTGACCAGTGAATAATTTAAATAATAAAGATATTATTTAAATATAGAGGAATGTGACAAAAGGAATTATTTTGAATTAAATGATGATTTAATTCAAAATTCAAGAGAGTGGGCTAAATTAAATATAAAAATTTATTTAATTTGATGAGAGAAGAGGCTAATGAATAATTAAATAATTAAAATAATTATTTAATTATAGTGGGAAATGGACAAAAATTAAATAAATTAGAATCTATTTAATTTTAAAAGAAGGGGACTTAATTAGTGATGTAATTAAATAAATAAAATTTATTTATTTAATAATCAAGAAGAAATAAATGACAAAGGGGAATTAAATAAATTAAGAAATTTATTTAATTAAAGGAAGACCTAGGTAATTAATGACGTATTAGATAAATAAATAACATTTATTTATTTAATAATCAAGGAGAAATGAATGACAAAAAGGGGGATTAAATAAATTAAGAAATTTATTTAATTAAAGGAAGACTTAGATAATTAATGGCGTATTAGATAAATAAATAACATTTATTTATTTAATAATCAAGGAGAAATGAATGACAAAAAGGGGATTAAATAAATTAAGAAATTTATTTAATTAAAGGAAAAGACTTAGATAATTAATGGCGTATTAGATAAATAAATAAAATTTATTTATTTAATAATCATGAGGAACAAATGACATGAATTAATTAAATAATTATGAATTATTTAATCAATAGTCGAATGTGGACCAAGGACATAATTAAATGACTTAATTATGCTAGGACGAAAGTGGTAAAAATGAAGCTTGCAGGCCTAGGTCATTTTTAGGTGTCTACATTTTGCCCCTCTTTGTCATAATGTCGCTTGTCACATTGTGACAAAGAAAAATAAGTCAAGAATATGCCCCAGTGAAGGTACGGAGTATCCTTGCCCCCTCGGGAAATTTTCAAATTTTGGGTCGGCGCCAGAAAAATTTGCAAAGGGTCCCGATAAATCAATTTGATAACTAGAAAAACAATGGCGCAGTCGGTTTCGGATTCTGACATGTTTAAAGCAACTTACGGGGAGGTCAAAGGTGCTGAAATAAGTCTCCAGTATTGACTTTGGTTGAAAAATGCCATTTTGACCTTATAAATAGGTTGACAAAGGGGTAAAAGTCAATTCACTTTCACTATTTACCTTGCGAAACTTGAGAGCTCAGAGCGAAAGGCGCAGCAGCGAGGATGGTTATTCCAGTGTCAAAGCACTGCGGAAAGATCGTGAGGACCTTCAGACGGCCAGAGGGCTCAGAGCCGGCGGTATGTACCCTAAACTTACTTTGTCATTTTATCGTTTTACATGCTTTTTCATGCTTTCCAGGGTAGTCAACGAATGCGCCGCGACGCATATGCGTTCGCATAAGCCGCAATTGCTTTCGCGTTCGACACATTTGATGCGTCGCGACGCAAGCGCAAGGAATAAACAAGCCGCACCAGCGGTTTGCGCCGCATTTGATAATTCGTGCGACGCAAGTGACTTACCGAGTCGCAATTGACCGCTATTGTGCCGCAATCGTTAGGTCGCAACGCAACTGCTTATTTGAATGTTGCAATTGTAATGTCGTGCCGCATTCGCAATGTTGCGATGCATGCGAACATTTTTGTGACGCAAATGTCATATAGCGACGCAATTGACATGTAAAAACGCATATGCTGTTTTGAACGATGCAATTGACCTTTTGAGACGCAATTGATTTGTTGCGACACACTTGCCTATTTTCTTAATAAAACTTGTTTAGATGTTTGCATGAGCTTAGCTGCTTTTCATGATGTTGTCAATTGTCCAAAAAGTGCTAATGCATTGTTCGTCTTTTTGAAGAGGCAGCTTGCCCCTATTTATACTAGAGAGAGCAGACCGACCACCTTTCAGTTTGCCGATCAGTTGGGCCCGCGAGAGCGGTGACAATTGATGAGACTAGGCTTATTCTATGCTGCGTTCATGCCCGCCATTTAGGCGAACATGGGTTTGTTGATGGCGCTGTGCGAGCGATGGCATTCCGAGACCTGTTCCTTCCACCTGCCGACAGGTGAGGCTACCATTACCTTGGAGGATGTCTACCGTATTCTTCGGATTCCTATTCGAGGGGAGCGGATTGTGTTCGATCCACGTCATGGCGAGTAGACTTTCCGTGCGTATTACCAGGATTAGGGTGCTGGACTCGGCATTCACGGTTATGAGATCCATTGGGATTTCCTAGCAGAGCACTATGGGTGCTTCGATGCATTCCTGGTGACTCTGATTGCTGGCATTTTGGTTCCTGACCGACGAGGACATGGATTTCCGATTGGTTGGGGGGACGTCCTGGTCAGCATGAGGCAAGAGGATAGTTTATGCGTGGGGTCCTTGCCTGCTAGGGATGCTATATCACCAGCTTCACGACGTCGTGTACAGGAGATGAGAGAGTATCTCCTATGGGACCACCCTTATGATGATCTGGGCATGGGAGCACATTTCCATATTCCGCCCTCCCATTGACAGACCGCAGCTAGCCGTGGGGATGCCCTACTCCTACTATTATGCCGACGCATTACAACAGACCCACATGGGCGAGATAGGATGGTGGCGGCATCAGATTGATACCATGGTGACATTCATCTGGAGGCCATACAGGGATTGTGAGGCATGGGATGATGAGGATGAGCATCTGAGCTTCTGCAGACAGTACAAATACCTTATTGGCAGGACAGTGCAGACGTCCTTGATCATTGAGATGTACCTGCCGCAACGTGTGTTGAGACAGTTCGGCGAGCAGCAGGATGTTGTGCGGCGGAATGAGTAGAGAGTATGCATAGAGGTGAAGCGATGATGGCCGCTGCACGCCGGGCCAGATAGATATTAGCGGGGCTGAGGTTGGAAAGTGGGTTGGCGGATCAGTTGCAACGCCAACTGCATGACCTATGGTGTGACTGCGATATACCATTGGAATCCTTCTCTCTTTGTAAATATGGTGTTTCTTCTCTCTTTTGTCTTTCATTCTTCTTCTATGTGATTTTTTTTTATTAATCTATTTATGTGTTGTAATGTCACTAAAACTAGTTTGATCTTCTAAGATCTAAGATTGCAATCACTTTCCTCTAAGGTATTAATAGAGGGAAAACAACTATGTATGTTTCCGCTTTATCGCATAGTAGTATGTGTTTTTGAGGTCCCTAAAATAAAATGAATGTTACCAAAGACACTTACTAATCTTGGATGTTGTTCTAGGATGCTCGCTTTTCCCTTCAAAGATGACTTTGTTTGAAGCATTATATGGTAGGAAGTGTCGAACTCCTATAAGCTAGGATAAACCGGAAGATAGGATAATACTTGGGCCAAAGATGTCAAAAATGGAGGAAGAAGTTGGAATTATCAAGTAGAGGTTAGTAAAAGCTAATGATAGGTAGAAAATTTACACTAATTCTAAATGAGTACCCAGGAATTTTATAGTAGTACATAGGATTTTTTACGAGTTAAACCTCACAAAAGTTCTATCAAGTTTGGAAAGTCATCCAAACTAGCTTCACGCTATGTTGGACCTTTTGAGGTTCTTGAGGAAATCAACCATGTCGCGTATAGAATTGCTTTGCCACCAACTCTTTCCAGGATGCATAACATCTTTCATGTCTTGTATCTTAAGAAGCATATACCAAGCGATAACCATGTTATTGATTGGAATGATTTAAAGGTGTAGGACCTAGGGGTGGTAATGATTGAGCCTCGCAAGGTGCTCAGAACATGTAAGCTCCACTTGCATAGCAGAGAGGTTCTGCAATGTAAGGTCCAATGGGATCAGTATGCAAAAGATTCTGGCACATGGGAAGACTATACTGAAATGAAGCAAAAGTTTCCACAAGTCTTGCTAGATTTTTAAAAATCTTGAAAACAATGATACTTTGTAATGTGATGTTGTGCTTTATGATATGAACATATTTGATACTTAAAAATCATTGAGGATGATGATTCATAAGGGGGGAATATGTTACACCCCATGTGTTATTATGTATTTACTATTACCTAGTTTGGTAAATTGCTTCAATATATGTGAATGTGTTTTTATGAAATCTTATGGAAATATGATGAATTGTTTGATTCAATTTAATATTTTATAATGATTTTGTATATGAAATACATGTGATGCATATGAATGTATTAATTCGGCTAACTACTGCTATGGTGAACTAAGGAGAATGTAGGAACAAATTCAAACCTCCATAAGAGCAGGGAAGTATCAATCAAGAGAAGAACTTGGTCTGGTAACCTTTAATTTGGCCTTACTAAGCATTCACACACTCACGCCCTAGTTGGTCTTAGTTAAGTCAAGTCAGTTTGGGTAATGGGTAAGTGATCTTCAATTTTGATTGTGAATGTTTATATTGGTTTGCAATCTTGTTTTATGAATGTTTGGAATGAGGAGTGTGATGAAGTCTTGATGTTGAGTTGAAGTCTTTCATTGTGTGTTTATTGTTATCTTGATGAGATAAATGCATAAAATGTATTTATGTACCTACCTGCGGTAAACTCATACATTTGAGTGAATACATACATGAGTATATGTAGGTGGACGTACCTACGTATTCTCATGGATGGATTACCCATATGCATGGGAATACCGATTGGACTAAAATGACATATATATATATATGTATGTATGTATGTATGTATGTATGTATGTATATATATATATATATATATATATATATATATATATGTGTATGTATATATATATATGTATGTATATATACACTCCATGTATATATGTCAATCGAAGGTTGTGAGTATGAGTGTTTTTTAAAGATATTAAAATAATATTATGTATATGTATATATAGTATATATTAATATATATGCATAAATCAATATAGTTACATATATATTAATATACATTTTTATATATAATTATATATATAGGTAATATTAATCTTTATATACTTTTATATATGTTTGATAATTGATAATTAATGTATTTGTTAAAACTTGTGAAATAAGTATATATATTAATATATATCATGAAGGATATATATAAATATATAATATATGATTGAAATTCATTTGAGATAATCTCAAAGCGCAATATATAACATTGTTGTTATTGCTAATAATAAAGAAGTGCTTAAGTGAATAAAGACACATATAATAATGTATGGCACAACCTGCTGCATAATAAACCAGTGCATGAAACAATGTTAGGCCAAGTCAATCAAATTTATAAGGCACATATGGATTTGTAACTGTTGTGCATACGTTGTAAAGAGAAGTTAATATAGTTTAAAGAAATGAGGAAATAGTCTAGTCACACTATAAACATGGGACACCAACTTATGAATGTAACACCAATATGTAATTGTTTGGGATGCAAAAGAAGTCTGCAAAATATGCATATCTAATAATGGCCTTATGACTCAGTTAAGAGTAAACTTGGCAGCATTATGTGAAGGAATTCAATTTAGGAAACTTGTTTGTGAGCTTTTTGTTCATTTGACTTAGTAAAATATTCTTGCTATCCCTTGTAACATGTCGACTCAACCATTTAAATAGTGAGGACTGTTATGTGTTGCAAACTTTTGAGTTAGCTTGGTGAGTCCTTGCATGAGGTTAGAAAGGTGGTAGAAATATTAACTTATTTGTAGCCTTTGGTTGCTCACAATTTAGTATAAATAGAGGTGCTCATTCTACGAATTGTTACACTTATCATTCTAATTCCCTTGTGTTATTCTGCTGCAATTTTTGTGCAAAATGAGTTGAGAGTTTGTGAGTTAGAGAGTTGTTTTGTTGTGTTACTTTGGTTTTGTTGAGAGATTTAGTGAGAAGCTAGTAGAGGAATTTGGGTTTTTCTTAAAGGAAGTTGCAAGTGAGCTTGATCCATTAAGCTAGGAGGGAAGATTAATTGGTTGGAGCTTTAAATAGGCATGTTGATTTCTACTCCTTTGTTATTATGTTGGAAAGATTTTCTTTTATGTGTGTTATGATGCTTGCATGTATTTTGAATGTTCCTTGATTTTTTCTTGTATTTGGAAACCTTTCTTTTGGGTTTATACATATATAGACATTTATACTATAGTGGGTTTTATATGATTGTATACTATTTATACTATACATAGAAAGTTAGTACTATACGTAGTATGACAACACTCTAGGTGTGTAGCATAAGATAGAATTGTATTATGATTCTTATAGCAATGTCATTTAGATATAAGATAACAAGAAGGTTATTCCTGGGGTTAGGATAATCCACGAGAAAGGGGATAACCTTAGAATAGAATACTAATGGCCAATACAAATCGAGCAATTAAATGTGGTGAATAGATGACCTCACTCGAAGTTACTAGGTGATGAATATTTGGCCAAAGTAGTGTAGGTAGCCACTATCTACACTGTTAGTTCACTGTGTGATCTAATTTACATTGTAGGTTGAGGTAATCATACATGAGACATTAGACATTATGGTAGCTCTAGATATGTAGGACACATCACTATGCTCAAAAAAGGCTATTTTAAGGATGAGGTTACCAAACCAAACTCTTCGTCAAATGGATGACCATCTTACCAAGTTTGGTAGAAGTGCGGGGGACCGTAGTAAGTCCGTGGTTGGCAGAAAAGTGCTTGAGTGATGCTTCTCCTCATGCAATTGGCGGCCAAGATTTGGGAGGACATTTTGGACCATTTGTATTTCTAGTTCATGTAAGCTTGTTGAAGCAATATATGTAATCATGTTACCATCTATTTGGAAATTGTAAATGTCAAATGTTATCTTGAATATATTTATGTAAAGTTAAATCATACTTATATTATTGGAATGATTCTTTGATTATGCAATGGAAAAGTTTGGATAAATTTATGTTTCAAATGATGCATTTATTATTTAATAGAAAAGAAATTTTTATTGCTCATTACATTAGTTGCATAGACAATTTACATGTGGGTAAAACTTAGTAAAATTTCTAGGTAGAATAATAGGCATGTTATTGTAACCATTCATCATTTGTCTTTTGCATTCACCAGCTTTATGACCAAATATATTGCATGCATATCATTGACCGAAAAATGATTGATAATTTTGATTCATCCTACTTTTACATTTTAGAGCTCTATTTCCAAATCTATTATAATAATGACAATAACCATTAAAAGATGGGTACCTTTGTGCAGCCAGTTGTCTGATAGGATATCTCTTGAAATATTTCTTTTGGTTCTAGATATGTTTGAAATTTCTATTTTTATCTTGAGTATTCCTTTGTTCATTATTCTTCTTAGCATTGTTTGGATCTTTTTTACTATCAAGCATATCATCAAGCAAGGTAGAGCTCTTCTTGAATTTGTCTTCTTGACTCTTTTCTTTCTCTAGATCTTTCCTCAGAGACACAACTTCTTCAATATTTGAGCATTTTGTAGACTTTTCTTTCAACTTGGTATTCAATTAGTCTTCAACTCTTTTCCCTTCTTCAACCATCACATTCAAATTAGTGATTATCTCATTTGATTACTTAAGCTGCTCATTTGTTTCCTTGAGTTGTTCTTTAACTTTTTTAAATTGACTTTACACACTTCATCCTTCACCACTATCACCTTTCACACTTATCACAGCTTCACATAATCACACATACATTACCAAAACACTAAATTTATCTTCTATATATATGTATATATTCCACAAACACTCATACCATCAATTAGGTCGACATAATTCGATGAACCATGTAACACAATAACCTTTTGACTCAAAACTCCATCATACATACCTTGTGGAAGAAACCAAATGCGTTCTTCACCAAAATAGGTCAGCATGACGTATAATCACTCCTATGAATCCACTCTTTACACAATTCAATTATGCACAACCTCAAAATCCTTAGGTCGACACCGCACAACAAAACTGGTGAAGCAACAATTGAATGAAACAAATGTTCATCCACAACTCAACACACGAACCACCAAATCACCTGACACCTAGAGTGCACACACATTTGACATCTTCAAACACTTCCTCAAAACCACACAACATAATAATCATCCGTAGTGGAATGCGAAGCAGTGCAATTTGCACTTTGCACCTGTAACTCTTCCTCTACTAAGCCTGATACTCTGTCATCAATATCCTCAGCTGCGGAAGACTTAGAACTTTTGAACTTTGGACATACGCACCTTCAATACAAACCATTATCTTCCTCTACACTAAAGGTCACCCTCCCACCTATTATCCATTCATCTTGGTCCAGTCCTAAGCAGAGATCTATAACCTCTCCCTCAACATGGTTAAAGGAGGTGGTTATAAAGAAAAGGAAATATACCTAGGTAATTGATCTTAGATTTGATGTAGTAATAAAAATACTATAGATGTCTCCTCAACTAAAGAAGGCTCATAATACTTCAAGATTGATGGTTGATCCTTCCTCTACAAAATAGTTTGTAGAATCATAGAAGCCTATCATAGATAAAACTAAATAAAATATGATATAGGTAGATTATAATGTCTCTCAAGTTGATCTTGGTTGAACCACACACAAAAGTGGCATCCACAACTTTTAGGTGTCAACTATTGAATTAGTAGAGACAACTAGAAAAGAAAATTAAAATAGGGAGTAGCTAGAGGAACAAGTGTGTGTTTTGGTCTCATATGTCAAATTTATGGTTGATACATCAACACAACCTATAAAGATATTTTCATCAAGTTCTTCCATCTTTCCATTAGGAGAAGTAAAGAAACTATGGTTAAAATCAACAAACATTAGGCTTATGGTAGAACAACTAAGTCTTTAGTAGAATAGATCACCCTTGATGGCTTTATTTTCATTGAAGAGGCCATGAAACTATATGAGATAATTGAAATAAATAAAAAGGAAATAGATTTAAAAAAATAGCTTGTGAGATAGAAGGAAAATGTTTGGTAGGTATTGATCAAAGACCTTCAAGAGATGGTAAAGGAAGATGTAAATAGACTTTCTCTCTAAAATATATTTTAATAAAGTAAAAGAAAATGAATCTATTTCATTGTTCAAAGGTGTGGAATGGAAATTATTAATTTTAAAGAAATCAATAATTGAATTCAAAAGGCTTGTAAAATATTGTGATCAAGTAAGTATAATATTGAGGCTAACAACTTATCCTTTGATTTTGACATTCTCAAAGAAGACAAAATTTAATTGGCTAATGTTCTTTTTGTTAAAAAGAGTTTTTAAGGCATGATTATAGACTAGATTTTCAAGGAGACTTTGGATGAAAATAAAATGAGGAAGCTCAACAACATATCATCTTCATTAATGGTTGTCATAAATACTTTTTAGCCACTCTTAGGAAGATAAATAAAACATTGACAACTTAAAAATTATGCCTCATCAATACTAGTATACTAGGAACCAAGTTGATAACATCAATGACTAAGCAATTCAAGAGCTTCAAAGCCAAATTTTGTTCATAACAACCATAGTCTCCACAACTTGAAGCTACAAAAGAACAAAGTTTTATAAGGACCAGGTCATCTCCCTAGCAAAGTTGAAGATTCATCTTTGTTTTCTTCTATTACTTTATCAATTTTGTAACTTAAGTCATTTATTATGAATTAATAAAGTGAAATTTATTTTATAACTCAAAAAGAAAAGTAAGGTTTACTTTATTTTATTATTATAATGCAATCTTAAAAACTTGGTTACAAGTTGCTTATAGAAAGGAAAACAAGTATACAAGTACAAGGCTTATTTTATAGGGATTTTGAAGAGGGGATTAAGGAAAATTGTATAGAGGCAAGAGAGATTTTGTGCTCATCTTTGAAATACACTAAAAAGGAATATTTAAGGTTTGATTCATTGTGTTTTCCTTTATGCTATTAATTTTTCTTGCAATAAATTTACAATTAGTTTCAAAATATTCTTTGGTGAAAACAATCAATTTTAATTTTTCTTTTAGAAAGTAATATTGGGTGATTTGTTGCAGTTCTAATATTTATATTTCAAAAGCACAGATTCATTTAGAAGGGTGTGGGCCTTTGTGTTTACGTGATTAAAACTACCTATTGATCCTCTTGAGAAAATTAGATACCAAAACTATCTAAGGTTTTCTCCTCCTTTTTTTTTAATTTTAGTTTTCCTTGAATGCTCTTGCTTTGTGGTTAAAATAACACCTCGAAAAAGAAAACCTTATCTTATGAAGGATCTGCCCCTCCAAATGTTTAGAAAAACTTAATAAGGTTTCTCCAATTGTTGTGAGTTTTGTTGTTTTCTTTAATAGAGTTAAAATATTTAAGAATATCAAGAAATTCATTCACTAACATGCATCTATAGATCAAAAGCATATCATATTGATCAAAATGAAATTTTTGTCAAGGTTGAAATTGTTAATCAAAATAAATAGATCATAGAATTTTTTAAACAAAAATATTCAATCATTTTAAAATTATTTCAAATACAAATAAAAAATAGTATTATTCACTATCAAAAAGAAAATAAAAACATTCACTTTATTATGTTTTTTAAATGTGGAAGGATAGACAAGGCATTGTATCAAATAGTTTACTATGCCTTTTCTATCCTTCCACATTTTCCATACATGTCTATGAGGGCAGTTGCAACTCTAACATCTGAAAAAAGTCCTCTACCCTTTATGCTTTGATGGATTTCCATACCCTATTCCAAGTTTTCCTTTTTAGCACAGGCATGGAGGATGCTGGAAAAGGTTGTGGAATTTGGTTTTGCAACTTCCCATTGCATTTTCTTGAAAGTTTCTAAAGCCTTTTCAAAAAATCCATTTTGTATATATCCTACAATCATGGCATTCCATGAAACCACATTTCTTTGAGGCATTTTGTCAAACAGTTCACGTGCCTTGTCTATGCTTGCACATTTTGCATACATGTCTACCAAGGAAGTTGCAACTACAACATCTAACAAAAATCCCCCAACCATTATGCTTTGATGGATGTTCATACCCTGTTTCAAAGCTCTCATTTTTGCACAGGTAGGGAGGATGTTGGAAAAGGTTTCAAAATTTGGATTTAGACCTGCCAATTGCATATGATTCAAATTTTTTAAAGCATTTTCAACAAATCCATTTGTGCATATCCTACAATCATCGCATTCCATGAGACCACATTTCTTTCAAGCATTGATGTCAACACTATTAGCATAGTTGCATTAGAAGTTTTATATGTTGAGGATATTGAGAAAATTATAATAAGAAGTGCTACAGGTTGTCAATGGTGAAGTGAAGTTCTTTCTGTCGGTGTGTTTAGTACATTATTGTTCTGAAGTTGTGGAATAAAGGGTTTCTTGTTGAGTATATCTAGATTATCCACGTTGAGTTTTAGAGATCTGCATGAAGATTTGATCAAGTTATGAAGATTTATATTCTGGCAGTTTTTTTGTTACTTCAGTTTGTGTTCCTGAATGAAGATCATGTGATTTCAATAAGTTCAGTTGTTGTGGATTCTTTTCTGGTGTTTCATGATGCTTTTGGATGTTTCTATTTTATGCTCTATTTGTGTTGCACATCTGCATTGATCATTGTGCTCATGATCCGATATTTTCTCTTGCGTGTTCATGTTTTTCATGTTCTTGTCCGAAAAGGTGTTGAAGCGTGTTGTGGATATTCAAGGATTAATTAATTGAAGTGGTTCATGTTTGAGGATGTTATTTTCAGTCTTCACTATGTTGTGGTCGATCTTGGTTGATTCGCATGAATAATTTTTATTTATTTTTGGCCGACTGTTTGTAATTATTTTATTATTTCTTTGGAGGCGACTTATAGCGATGGAATTTCTTGTTGCGGATATATAAGAGTGATTATTTTATGATTTGAAGGAATGAGTGTGTGATGTGTGCAAGTATTGTGTGCAAATAAAGTTTAGATATTTCGAATGCAGAGTAGAGAGTAAAGAAGAGTGAAGAAGTGTTCATGTGCTTAACCAAAACTATAATTAGGCATTAGTAGATGTTATTTTCTCAGTTCAAAGTCTGATGGATTTAATCAGAACCTTTCTATAAGACAGTGTGTCTTCCTTTGGGAAATAAGCCTATTTTGTATTTGAGTAGTGAGCTCTAGGTAGTGTGCCTGAATGCATCTGCATTACCCATTAATATTTTCGTATACTTTTAACAAGGTATATTCTTATGGACTGACCTCCACCATGGTTTTTCCCCTAATAGGGTTTCCACATAAAAATCTTGGTGTTATGTGTGCTTCTGATGTGTTGTTCATTTATGCTTTCATGATTAATGATCAAATCTGAGAATAAGTTTAATAAGTTGAATAAGTTTGAAATTTGATGACAACTGATTCACCCCCCTTCTCAATTGGCTACCCTTGTGTTGCCAACAATTGGTATTAGAGCTTGTGTTTCCTTGGAAGAAGTTTAATAGGTTGAGGTGATCTGAGATGGCGAGTTATAAGAAGGATAGTCCTAGATTTGATGGAACAAATTATTCATTGTGGAACACTCAAATGGAGTGCCATTTGAGATGCATTGGTGAACCCCTATTGGAGCATTACAAGTAATAGATATGTTATTCCACCAAATAGTACTTATGTTGAGTATAATATTAGGGCTAAGGAGACATTGTTGAGTGCTTTGACTAATACTAAGATGAAAAATGTGATGGATCTGAAGACTGCTTATGAGATCTAGAAAATTTTGGAGACCTTGTATGAAGGTGATGCTAATGTGAAGATTGCTAAGCTACAAAGTCTGAAAGGGAAATATGAAAAGTTGAAAATGGGTGATGATGAAAATGTTACTACTTTCATGTAAAGAGTGAATGAACTTGTGTGTGGTATCAGATGTGTTGGTGGATAGATAGACAAATCATAGATTGTTGCTAAAGTGCTTAGACCCTTGCCCGATTCTTACAAAATCAAGGCTAGTGCTATTGAAGAGCTCCAGACTATGACAAATGTTACCAGAGATATGTTGATTGGTAAGCTTACTACTTTTGAGTTGAGTGAATTTGGTGATG
This sequence comes from Sequoia sempervirens, assembly GCA_007258455.2. Taxonomy (NCBI): domain Eukaryota; kingdom Viridiplantae; phylum Streptophyta; class Pinopsida; order Cupressales; family Cupressaceae; genus Sequoia; species Sequoia sempervirens. Next base: position 30,905 of record VDFB02055276.1, read on the forward strand.
CCCTTCCTAAGGTTGAATCTACATTCAAGGACACTACTTCTAGAAGAGATAGACAAAGATATGATCCGGGTGAAAGTTCATCTAGAAAGACATTCAAGTATGAGGATGAAATGAGATAGCTTGATGAAGAAGAAATAGAGCTTGAAGAACTTGAAGCATTGATTGTGAAAAGAGAAGCCAGAGAACAAGGTAAGTATAAAGGAAAGTTACCTATTAAATGTTTCTCTTGTAATAAGATAGGTCATTTTGCATCAAGGTGTCCTAAGAGAGTTTCCAGGCCAAGATTTGACAAGCCTAAATTTCAAAAGAAGTGTTACTAAGTTGCTGATGAAGGTGTGATAGATGATGAATCTGATAAAGGAAATGCAAGTGAAGATGATTTTTTGTTTATTTCTATCAAGGAAAATAATCCTATGGTTACTGAATCTGCTAGTTGTAAAAATGTGGAGAAAGCCCTAGCTACTCGAGTTGAAGAAAAAGATGAATGGGTAATTGACAGTGGTTGTTCTCATCATATGACAGGAGATAAAAGTAAGTTAGTGAATTTGGAAAATTATGATGCTGGTGTTGTGAGATTTGGTGATAATACAGTTGGTGTCATCTGTGGAAGAGGATGCATTTCTCTTGATGGTAAACATAATACTGATGATGTCTTGTATGTTGAAGGTTTGAAGAATAATCGTTTAAGTGTTGGAAAGATGGTTGATAAGGGATACGATCTTTCATTCATGGATGGTAAGTGCAAAATATTGGGAAATTCTAGAAATATGATTATATCAGGTACAAAAACAAAAGGTAATATTTTACACCTGAGTGCTGCTAGTAAAAGTTGTTTGATTGCTCAAATTGATAAAAGCTTGTTTTGGCATAGGAGAATTTGTCATGATAACTTTGATAATATTGTCAAGATAAGTTCCACTAAGGATGTGAGAGATCTTCCTAAGATGATGAAACCTACTAATGTCCTATGCAAAGAATGTCAGTTAGGAAAGCAAACAAGAATTTCATTTCAAAGTAAACAGTAAAATTCAAATGGATTGTTGGATCTTGTGCATACTGATTTGTGTGGTCCTGTTAGAACTAGAAGTTTACAAGGATACAGATACTTCATGTTCCTTATTGATAACTATTCAAGGATGATGTGGGCTACTTTATTAAGGGAGAAATCTAAAGCTTTGGAAAAGTTCAAGATATTTAAGGCTATGGTTGAGATAAAGACAGGTTTGAAGATTACCTGTCTAAGGTTAGATAGAGGTGGTGAATTCACTTTCGGTGAGTTTAATTCTTTTTTTGAAGAGCATGGAATAAAGAGACAGTTATCTGCATTGTGGACCCCTGAACAAAATGGAGTTGTGGAAAGAAAGAACAAAATAGTTCTAGATGTTGCTAGAACCATGATGTTGGAAGGAAATGTACCTCATATCAAGACTCCTTTTGAGCTATGGACTAGTCAAAAGCCTACTGTTAGATATTTCAAGATCTTTGGAAGCAAGTGTTATATCAAAAGAGATGAAGATATAGAAATTTTGATGCTAGGAGTGATGAAGGAATATTTCTGGGTTATGCTACTAAAAGTAAGGCATGCCGGTGTTACAATAAGAGATTGAAGAAAATGGTTGAAACTGAAAATGTTAAGGTTGATGAAGACATAGATGCACTATCCAGAACCTATGGATATGATTTTGATGATCAGAATGTCAGTACAAACAAAGGAAAGAAAGGTCAGAACTCAAGTCAAGTTCAAATCATTCCGGTAAATCAGGAAAATCAAGAGGAAGGAGAAACTAGTGGAAGAACAAAAGAGAGATCAGAAGAGCCTAAAATTGAAGAACATTCTAAGAAGACTTCGAGGTATGTAAGGTTGAATCATTCAGAAAATCAGATCATAGGTGATAATAACAAAGTTGTCCAGACTAGGAGAAAGATTGCAAAAGAATATTGTTTGATTTCTAAGAGTGAGCCTAACAATGTGAATGAAGCATGCAAAGATGAACATTGGGTTAAAGAAATGAAAGAGGAACTACAACAAATTGAAAAGAATGATACATGGATTCTTGTTCCCAGACCTAAGGATAAGAATGTAATTGGAACTCAATGGGTCTTTAGAAACAAACTAAATGAACAAGGTGAAGTGGTTAGAAACAAAGTAAGATTGGTATGTAAGGGATATTCATAGATGGAAGGTATTGATTTTGAAGAAACCTTTTCCCTTGTTGCTAGAATTGAAGCTGTGAGATTGTTTCTTGCTTATGTTGCTTACAGAGACTACAAAGTTTATCAAATGGATGTCAAGTCTGCTTTTCTAAATGGAAAATTGGAAGAAGAAGTGTATGTTGAACAACCTGATGGATTCCAGTTGACTGATCAGGGAGATATGGTTTGTCGATTGAAGAAAGCATTGTATGGAATCAAACAAGCCCCTAGAGCATGGTATGCCAGATTAGATAAGTACTTGGTGAAGCTTGGATTTAACAAAGGTACTGCTGATAGTAATCTGTATTTCAAGAATGATGACAAAGATTTGACTGTGGAAGTTTTTGTTGATGATATCATATTTTGAGGAGATGATAGATTGTGTATGAAGTTTGCTGATGAGATGCAGAATGAGTTTGAGATATCAATGATTGGAGAGATGAAATTATTCTTGGGATTGCAAATTAATTAGTTAGATAAAGGGATTTGTATATCTTAGTCCAAGTATGTGAAAGAATTGCTAAAGAAATTTGGTATGGAAGATTCAGATCTTGTTGGTACACCTATGGTGACCAGATGCAAGTTGAAAATTGATGATGATTCTCCGAAGGAAAATTAGACAAGATACAGATCAATGATTGGTGGATTACTTTATTTGACTCAAACTAGGCCTGATATCATGAGTGTTGTATGTATTGTTGTAAAATTTCAAGTTGATCCTAAAGAATCTCATGTGACTATTGTGAAGAGGATTTTTAGATACTTGAAGGGGATAGTTGATTTTGGTTTATGGTATCCTAAAGATGATGATCTTACTTTGAGTGCCTTTATTGATGCTGATTGGAAAGGAGATGTGAATGAAAAGAAAAGTACTAGTGGTGGAGCATTTTTCTTGGGAAAGAAGTTAATTTCATGGTTAAGCAAAAAGCAGAATGCCATTTCCTTTTCTACTCCAAAGGCTGAATACATTGTTGTTGCTAATAATTGTACTCAAGTACTATGGATGAAACAGATTTTGAAGGATATTAGAGTTGTGTATGCTGAGCCTATTGTTATATTCTGTGATAACTCAAGTGCTACTAACATTTCTAAGAATATGGTGCTACATTCCAAGACCAAGCATATATCTATCAAGTTTCACTTTTTGAGAGAGAAAGTAAGTGAAAAGGAAGTCAAATTAGAGTATGTGCCTACTAAGGAGCAAATTGTAGACATATTTACAAATTCATTGCCTAAGGATACTTTTGAGCATCTTAGAGGGAAGTTAGGGGTGATTACCCCTCCTAATCAGAACTAAGGATGCATTGATTTGCATCAATCCATGCATTTCATGATCATATTTTGATCTGGATTGATGTTGTGGTTGCTACTACTCAGGGTGAGTATTCAGATGTTTAGGTGTTCAGATATTTGGTTTAGAGCTTTCATAGAAGAGATCTTTTCCATTGATTTCAAAGGGGGAGAAGAGCAATGTGAAAAATCTTTGTGGGGAGAAGAGTCAGAACCTAAGGGAGAGTAAGCGTAGTTGTGTTGATGGTATTTTTCATATCATGTGTTGCCATCAATTCCAAAGGGGGAGATTGTTGGATGTTTTGGTGTGTTGTTGATATGTGGTTGTCACTGATGTCATCAGTATTAGCATTGTTGCATTAGAAGTTGTATATGTCGAGGATATTGAGAAAATTGTAATAAGAAGTGCTATAGGTTGTCAGTGGTGAAGCGAAGTTCTTTTTGTCGGTGTGTTTAGTACATTGTTGTTATAAGGTTGTGGGCTAAAGGGTTTCTTTTTTATTATATATAGATTATCCACGTTGAGTTTCAAAGATCCACGTGAAGATTTGATCAAGTTATGAAGATTTGTATTCTGACAGTTTTTTTGTTACTTCAATTTGTGTTCTTGAATGAAGATCATGTGATTTCAGTAAGTTCAGTTGTTGTGGATGCTTTTTTGGTGTTTCATGATGCTTTTGGATGTTTCTAGTTTGTGTTCTATTTGTATTGCACACCTGCATTGATCGTTGTGCTCGTGATCTGAGATTGTCTCTTGTGTGTTCATGTTTTTCATGTTCTTGGCCGACAAGGTGTTGAAGCGTGTTGTGGATCTTCGAGGAGTAATTAATTGAAGTAGTTCATGTTTGAGGATGTTATTTTCAGTTTTCACTATGTTGTGGTCGACCTTGGTTGATTCACATGAATAATATTTATTTATTTTGGGTCGACTGTTTGTAATTATTTTATTATTTCTTTAGAGCCAACTTATAGCAATGGAATTTCTTGTTGTAGATATATAAGAGCAATTTTTCTATCATTTGAAGGCATGAGTGTGTGAAGTGTGTGAGTCCTGTGTGTGAATAAAGTTTAGATCTTTTGAAGGTAGAGCAGAGAGTAAAGAAGAGTGAAGAAGAGTGAAGAAGTGTTCATGTACTTAACCAGAACTGTAACCAGGCATTAGCAGATGTTTTTTTCTCAGTTCAAAGTCTGATGGATTTAATCAGAACCTTTCTGTAAGACAATGTGTCTTCCTTTAGGTAGTAAGCCTATTTCGTATTTGAGCAATGAGCTCTAGGTAGTGTGTATGAATGCATGTGCATTCCCCATTCATATTTTCTTATACTTTTAATAGGGTATAATCTTGTGGACTGACCTCCATCATGGTTTTTCCCCTAACAGGGTTTCCACATAAAATTCTTGGTGTTATGTGTGCTTCTGATGTGTTGTTCATTTATGCTTTCATGATTAATGATAAAATCTGAGAATAAGGTTAATAATTTGAATAAGTTTGAAATTCAGTGACAATTGATTCACCCCCCACCTCTCAGTTATCTACCCTTGTGTTTCAAACAGGTCGCAACTCTAACTTTGGACAAAATTCCTCCATCCTTTATGCTTTGATGGATGTCCATACCCTGTTCCAAAGCTCCCATTTTGGCACAAGTAGGGAGGATGCTGGAAAAAGTTATGGAATTTGGTTTTACAACTACCCATTACATTTGCTTGAAATCTTCTAAAGCCTTTTCAAAACATCCATTTTGTGCATATCCTGCAATCATGGCATTCCATGAAAACACATTTCTTTGTGGAATTTTGTCAAATAGTTCACGTTCCTTGTCTATACTTGCACATTTTGCATACATGTCTACCAGGGTAGTTGCAACTACAACATCTGACAAAAATCCCCCAACCATTACACTTTGATTGATGTTCATACCCTGTTTCAAAGCTCCCATTTTTGCACAGGTAGGGAGGATGGTAGAAAAGGTTTCAAAATCTGGATTTACACCTGCCAATTGCATATGCTTGAAAGTTTTTAAATCCTTTCCAACAAATCCATTTCGTGCATATCCTACGATCATTACATTCCATGAGACCACATTTCTTTTAGGCATTGTGTCAAATAGTTCACATGCCTTGTCTATACTTCCGCATTTTACATACATATCTACCAGGGCGGTTGCAACTCTTACATTGGACAAAATTCCTCCATCCTTTATGCTTTGATGGATGTCCATACCCTATTTTAAGGCTCCCATTTTGGCACAAGTAGAGAAGATGTTGGAAAATGTTGTTGAATTTTGTTTTACAACTACCAATTGCATTTTCTTGAAAGTTTCTAATTCCTTTTCAAAAAATCCATTATGTGCATATCCTACAATCATGGCATTCCATGAAAAAAAATTTATTTGTGGCATTTTTTCAAACAGTTCACATGCCTTGTCTATGCTTGCACATTTTGCATACATGTCTGCCAAGGTAGTTGCAACTACAACATCTGACAAAAATCCCCCCACCATTATTCTTCAATGGATGTCCATACCCTATTTCAAAGCTCCCATTTAGGTACACGCAAGGAGGATGCTAACAAAGGTTGCAGAATCTATATTTACATCTGCCAATTGCATTTGCGTGAAAGTTTCTAAAGCCTCTTCAGCATATCCAATTTGTGTATATCATGTGATCATTGTAGTCCATGAGATCACATTTCTTTTAGGCATTGTGTCAAATAGTTCACGTGCCTTTTCTATGCTTCCACATTTTCATACATATCTACCAAGGTCATTGCAACTCTAACATTGGACAAAATTTCTCCATCCTTTATGCTTTGATGGATGTCCATACCATGTTTGAAGGATCCCATTTTGACACAAGCGGGGATGATGCTAGAAAAGGTTGTGGAATTTGGTCTTACAACTGCCAATTACATTTTCTTGAAATTTTCTAACACCTTTTCAAAAAATCCATTTTGTGCATATCCTGCAATCATGGCATTCCATGAAAAGGCATTTCTTTGTGGCATTTTTTCAAATAGTTTGTGTGCCTTGTCTATACTTGCACATTTTGCATACATGTCTACCAAGGTAGTTGCAACTACAACATCTGACAAAAATCCCCCCACCATTATTCTTTGATGGATGTTCATACCCTATTTCAAAGCTCCCATTTTTGCATAGGCAGGGAGCATGCTGACAAAGGTTACAAAATTTTGATTTACACCTGCTAATTGAATTTTCTTGAAAGTTTTTAAAGTCTTTTCAACAAATCCATTTTTTGCATATCCCGCGATCATTGCATTCCATGAGAGCATATTTCCATTGCTAATCCTGGAAGCATTTTCACTTACAGGTTTATAATTCCCTTTCTCAAGAAAGCTTTGAGTGAATGAAAACCATCCAAGGAAGTCTCTGGATGTTGCACACTTGTACACCATCATTTGAAATAGGAAAAACATCATTCTTGGTTACTACATCTGCCAGCCCAATGATTTGGATGAATGTTTCCTCATCTTAGCCACCATGGTCCATTCTATTGTTGAGTTTCATATATTGGTTTTGTGGTGCGTATTATAGTCAAACATACTTTTATGGAGGTGCACACTATCATTGTGTGAATTTTGGTTGTAAACTTAAACTAAGAATTTTCTTTCTTTTGTTGGTGTTTTTTCCAATACACTCTTAGAACTCTCTAAAGAGTATCCAACTCCTATAATCAAGAATCCCTAAGATGAATGGCCAACTTAACGAGTAAATGAATTTAATGACTTTACTCCTTCACTTCAGGCTCTATGGGACCTAGGAGGGTATTCCTAATTGTGTTCATTTTGATCTATTTGGTAAAGAACACATCAACACACAGATTGGTTCCTATGAAGAGTAAATAAACATAATCCAATAAAATATTAGTTGATATTTGAGAAAATGATCATGTATTCACTAGGAATATGAAAGTACTTCAAGTACATGCCTCGTGGTTAACAAATTTTAAATAAATTATGCTTTGATTCTAAGTCCATGATCGGGTAAACCATCAACATATTTCAATTGTAAATGTCTTTAGAAAATAGACCAGTGTTTCATCAATTGGGCAATGGAGTCAAACATATAATAACCAGTAGTACACAAATTCTTTAACTTTTATAATAATGGACTATTTTCATAATGCCTTACATCATGAAAACTCACAATTCCTAAAACATGACTTCTTATCAAATCCTTTGCAAATTCTCTAAAATATGTGACCCTATTCAAGCATCTAATCAACTCTTTGAGTTAAAGTAGAAATGAGGACACACATTCAAATAAGCATTTGATGATAAACAAAGATACCATTGATATTTCATTCATAATTTGTAGAAATTTACAATAGGAGAGTAAATGTTTTGGATATAATATTTGTTTCGATATCAATAATTTATGTAAAACTACTTTAAGATCATTACATGTAAGATTCAAAACCAAGACAATCCAACTGTTCTATTCATTGGCATCCTTTCTACACCTAATTTCTACCCAGAGTGTATATAGGACTCAAAATTTTAGAACCGAACCCTTTGCAATGAGCCATGAAATCCCTTTTATAGCACAAGGGAGCAACAAGCATCCAGCTCAAATGCAATTACATTTCTAGAATGTTTCATTTTAGCACCAATTTGAATTTCATTTCAAAATTCCCCACACGATCACCTACAATCATTTGTTGAGTATGGGGAAACAAAACTGATAACCACCATCAAAAGGAAAATGTAGATACTGCCAAAAATTTCCTTCAACCACCAACTAGGCCTCACATTCCATGTCCACATTGCCTCGAGTGTCCATAGTCAGCATGAAAACCAAAAAACTAGAAACACACGCAAGGAACAAAATAAAACACCACGGCAACCTTATCAATCAGCACAAAAATTTGAAAACCAAAGAACCAATTCTCTTAACCAGAAGAAGGACCAACACCAGAACTCGACCCACAATACACGCACCCACTTCCCATCCTTGCAAGAGGCGGGGAAGAAAATTTTGCTCCCTCCTCATCTTTTTTCTTTACCAGGAACCAAGCTATCATGCCCGCCTGAAGTTTTCACAGATATCGTCGAAACTGACAATAGTCCCACTCCCAGGGCTACTGGTTGATTCAACATCATAAGATACTAGTAATAGCCCGACTCTATCTCCATTGCACTGTCCAAAGGGATATCTATGATGGAAATTGGGGAACTCTTCCTTCCATAGGAGCCTCAACCATCCCTTATTTTCCTTCGCACTCCAGGTATGAATGGTGCAGACTCTTTGCCTCTCTCCTCCGCCTTCTTTGTAACAACACCTTGGTGTCTTAACCTACTGTTGCATCTAGTAGGAACACATGAGGACTTCTCACCAAGGGCTTTCTCCTCTAAGATTGGAATATGTTTAGGTTCATTGTGCTTACGTTCAGAGACATCGCCATGAGGCTTCTACACGTTGAGTCTTGGAGACCTCCCTACTAGTAAAGAAGAAGTGACTGGCCTTCTCATCTTCTTTGCTTAGCAGCTTCTCAAACTCACAATGGAGCACTTTTCACTCTTCGCAAAAGTTCAAAAGATGCTAACTATTGATTGCAATGGTGAAAATGGCAATCACTCCATCTGTATTTATCAAGCACGTTTGATGGTGTTTCATTAACAATTTTGGCAGCACATGCTCGAGGAAGCAATTAATCACTAGCATCCATTTCATCATCGTTAATCACCTAGGTACTTGGAGATTTGCATATCATTCCTTATAATAGTCGAGAATTAATTTTTGGAACTCACCAGGACCCATTTGATCGCTCCTGAAGAGCACACACCATTAATGCTTGCTTGTTGCAGAGATAAATGACTAACACATGAGTAGTTTTGATTTTTGAATGTTGGTCATCAATTTTGGAATGAGATGGAAGATCAAACGGCTTAGATGAGGTCAAATCGGGTTTGAAAACCCAAGACTATAGCTCATCATCCTCTGGCCAATAATAATTTGTTGACTAGGAGCCATGTCGTTCATTCCACGGGCTCTGCCACACTGCGTAGTGGTCGAGAAACTCCACACGTCATCCCTTTGCGTACCTCGCAAGCTTTCCAGTGAGCATTAATTAAATGTTGTGAGGTGTGCAATGGATGGCCCAAATTGAACTCTAGCAATTCATAACAGCCGTCGATTTCCCAACCATTGGTTACCAAGCGCTTATACAAGGGTCGGGCCCCACATGGCAAGGAAACACATCAAAATATCTTGGACCTCGCATGCCTTATGATGGCTATCTATTAATGCCCATACGATGTGTGATGGATGAAAGGGACTAAATTGTCAAATCGAATGGGCCATATTCCTGCACATGCCACATGTTAGTCTTAAGACGGGGCCATGACTAGGCTAACAAGAATCAAACCCTTAAGGACAATAACTTAAGTCCCCTTTTTAAAACTGAAATATTTCACCCAACTTTACAAAAAATTGGTGCAAGACCATGCACGGGGTGACCATCCCTCCTAAACTGAAGGGGTCAGTAAATGGATGCATTCAAAGGCTTGAGTGATGACTAACTCGACCGGTGACTGGCAAGAATAGGTCACTGCAAAATTATAACGCTGAAGGGTTTTAGGATAGAATGTTTATTAGGTAAGGGTTCACTAAACAAATCCTTTAACCCATCCTTGGACACATAACTTAATAATTGTTGAAAAATGAGGTGTTTTCTTAGCTTAATACTCTGTAAAACTTTAATATTTCTGATCTAAATAAGCTTTTTCTTCTTTGTTACATATATTCTTTATGGGTGATTATCTTGATTAATCCATTTTACTATTGTAGAATGTAGATAGAAGTTGATAGAAGAACTAGGCAGGATATTAGAAAGATTACACAAGATGTATCATGGAGAAACCCTTTCAAGAAAAAAATCCACCAAGAATTATTCTATTATTCGATCTCTAAATTACAATAGCATCAATTCTTGCTTTAGAATGCTTCCTTTGCCTTAGCCAATCTTCTCCACAACTTGCAATAACAATTATGAAAACTCTCTTCAACTTGAATGAGATATAGAGGCAATAAGCAATCTTGTAATCTCCAAAAGGTGAAAATTACAATGCTCAAGCCCAATCCCTAGAAAAGGTATGCTATATTGCTTCAAGTTGAGTTCTACTATGAAAACCAAAGCTTAGAACATGTGCTTCATCCATTTGGGTGTCCCAAACTGAAGCTACAACTCATCCTTCACTTTGGTGATAATTCCAAAGCTCCTCCTCAAATATGGCGCCCAAGAGAGGGTCCCACTTAACTGAGCCTTCAAAAATATCTTATCATGCAAGGGAGTTCATTACAAGAAGCCAACTTGGGCACCCAAGTTTAGTCCAAGTCATTTCTTGTTAACTCAAACATTACTCAACACCATTCATGTAAGAATTGTCATCCCTTGTTAACTGGAGGTAGTCTGTGTTATCTGTCATACAACTAAAGTTATTAGCCATGCATTCCAAGTTAATTGAAGTCAACTAGCATACAACTAAAACTAATTGAAGATAATTGAACCATAACTGAACTGAACTAAACTAAACTAAACAAAACTAAACTCATTCTGAACTGAACTGAACTGAATTGATCTGAACTAAACTAAACTAAACTTCATGCATGCAAACATCAAACCCTAACTCCTAGGATCTTTACATGCATTCAGAAGTGTTATTTGTTACTTTGAATAGTTAACTGAACTCAAGGTGAGTGTCACCTTACCATGTGGGCGCCCCATGTGCCCCTATTATTTAGGAACACACAATGGATTCCCTCATATGCTCCTAACATTTAGAATTAATTACAAATGTCAATAATCATTATTATTTCATCAAATATTTATCTCATCCTAATCTTAGTGTTGTTGAACACATTCCAATAACTTAGGAGATACATGAAACAATTAATATTTAGGATTTGCAATTAAATGGCATCCTATTTCCAACATTCTCCCACTTGACATTATACATTGCAATTATTCTAAACAAGGAAAAATAATTTAAATCAAGTATAGGACTCAAGGCCAATGGCCTTCCTGCACCATGAGAACTTATTTGTAGGAACTGGCTTCGTAAGATAATCTGCAACATTAATCAAAGTGTCAACTTTTTCAATTAATACTTTCCCACTCTCAACCATTTCTCACACAAAGTGATATTAAACATCTACATGTTTAGTATGAGCATGATACATAGGATTTTTGGTTAAACAACTAGCACTCTGACTATCACATTCAAGCCTAACTTGCTTGCAATTAAAACCAATACTTGACCCAAGTCTCTATAACCAAACTACCTCTTTAGAGGCATGTGTGGCAACTATGTAATCTACTTCTATGGTGGAAAAAGCAATCGTGGGCTGCCTCTTACTCATCCAACTAACCGCAGCTCCAAACAAAGTGTACACATAACCACTTGTCGACCTCCGACTGTCCAGATATCCTTCCCAATTTGAATCAACAAACCCCTATATTTCCAATTATCTATTCATAATATCAATATTATTAGAACCATGATAAAATAAATAGTAATCTAAAATCCCTCATAAATATCTAAACACCCTCTTAACATTTGTCCAATGTTCTTTACCAAGGTTAGACATAAACCTATTAAGAACTCTGACTGCTTGTGCTATATCTGATCTTGTACAGACCATTTCATACATTAAACTACCAATTGTACTAGCATACATAATTTTAGACATTTCCTCAAAATCAAAATTAGATTTAGGACTCATATCTAAACGTAACTTTGTGCCAACTAGTAAAGGAATATTAACTAGTTTACTATCCTGCATGTTAAATCTTTTCAAAATAGTATCAACATAATTGCTCTGACTTAAGCAAATATTTTTGTTACCTCTATCTCTACTAATCTCCATACCAAGGATATATTTTGCAGCCCCTAGATATTTCATCTCAAATGTGCTTGAGAGTTGTTCTTTCAATTCTCTGATCATTACCTTGTTACCAATAAACAACATGTCATCAACATACAAGATAATAATTAAAAGTTGATCATCAATAACTTTTATGTAAACACAATGATCTTCCTCACTCCTAACATAACCAATTTTTAATTTGAAAGCATCAAACTTCTAGTACCACATTCTGGGTGACTGTTTCAATCCATATAAAGATATCTTTAACCTGCAAACCAATTCTTCTTTTCCTTTTACAACAAAATCTTCAAGTTGCTTCATATAAATCTCCTCATCAAGATTCCCATGCAAAAAAGTAGTTTTCACATCCATATACTCAATTTCAAAATCATAAGAAGCAACAATAGATAAAAAGAATCTAATAGAA
>VDFB02055277.1:0-10328 GCA_007258455.2 Sequoia sempervirens
TGATTCAGTAGCTGAATGACTCTACTACTGAAACCAAACCCCCTTAGAATTTTGAATAAAAACTCCCAGTCAACACGGTCATACGCTTTGGAAATGTCCAACTTAAGAAGAAACCCTTCAGTTTTAGATTCCATAAGTGAGTGAATATTCTCATGGACCGTGACTATAGAATCTAGGATTTTCCTTCCAGGAACAAAACCATTATGTTGAGGGGAAATCAATGAAGGAAGGATAGAAAGGATCCTTGAAGTCAACACCTTAGATATGATTTTATAGAGAGAATTGCAAAGACTAATGAGTCTAAATGCCTCAAACTCCATTGCCCCTGGTTTCTTAGGAATAAGGACCACAAAAGTAGCATTCAGTTCCTTAAGGATCCTTCTGGAACCAAAGAATTCCTTAACAACATGCACAACATCATTTTCCATAATGTCCCAAAACCATTGAAAAAAGAACATAGGAAATCCGTCAGGCCCAAGGGCCTTGTTTCCTTCAAAATAAAATACAACTTTCCTGATTTCCTCCATAGAGGGAATGGTCACTAGCTTTTCATTGTCCTCCCTTCCCACAACCTTGGGGATGGCCTCTAGTAAAAAGTCTTGATCATTTTGATTGATTTCCCCATTCATCGAAAGAAGGTTATTATAGAAGAGGACAACTTGCTTTTTGATGTCTTCCTCTTCCTCAAATCTAGTACCATTAACTTCTATGGAAGCATTCTATTGGCAATACGTATGTTAGTTGTCCCATGACTTCTTGCTCCATTTATGATAGATTTTTCCATTTATTGATATTAATATAGAATATTTTGGATGGAAATGCCAAATATGGGGGAATGAAATGACTATAATCATATACCTCTATTTTTCTTTGATGTTTCTAACTATCCCGAGGTCAATTTTTTGCAACTCATTAATAAAATGAGCATGAGTATAAGCTATACTAAGAGGCAAAGATTGATGAGTATCTATTTTTCTAATGTTGCATGGGGTACAATTTTACCCTTATCTATTAGTATTGCACCTACCAAGATTTAGAACTTTAGTGGATGACATAATAAAAAAACATAACATTGTCCATATCAATTGTAATTAATCAATTAAACTGTAACAATTTGATATAATAATTCTATAATTTCAGTTCCCTTATATTTTACAATGTATTTTCAATCTCTAAATTACAACATTCATTATTATAAAAAAAATAAAAAAATAATATTTTATACTCTAATCAAATTTATAATAAATGATTTGTACAACTGAAATTTATTCAAACAAACCTTAAAAACTACATCTAGAAAAGATAATTTAACATATTTTTATCACTCATTAGGTAGAAAGAAGAGACGCCGTAATTAGGCTAAACTCGCGCCAGTACGGTAACGGAAACCTTGTAGTTATTATATCATGTCACTGAAAATGACGTTGTAAATGTGCTTAGAGGAAGCAACCACCGACGCAAACTTCTATGATATCGATAATAACTAATCAATACATAAAATGCAACGTATTAAAAAATCTGTGTCATTCTTGCCTGCTTTGTGTTTGCACATTCTTGGCAAGATCACTCAAAACTATGTGGAATATCTTAACTGGTCGGCACATTCTTCTTAGAAATAAAATGTCGGTAGATCCGCGAAGGCAAAATTGAATGAGTTTTCGAGTTTTGATATCTGGCAGCATCAAGCGTAGTCATTCGGCAAAGCATATGCATGGCATTTTATGCGACCAGAGCCAATTTTTACTTAATTGTGGTCGGCGACAAAGATTGTGAGAATAGTGTAGGGAACAGAAGCCTCCTTGTTATTATACCATGTCACTGAAAGTGAAGTTGTAAACGTGCTTAGAGGGAGCAACCACCGATGCAAACTTCTATGATATCGATAATAACTAATCAATACATAAAATGTAACGTATTAAAATATATGTCGTTCTCCCAAGCTTTTTGTTTTGCGCATTCAAATCCAAAGCGGTCAAAACTATGCGGAAGATGTTAACTAGTCGGCACATTCGGCTGGAAAAAGAAATGTCGGCAGATCCGCGAAAACAAAATTAAATGAGTTTGCACGGTTTGATATGCATGGCATTTTATGCGTACAGGGGCATTTTTTTCAATAATTATGGTCGGCAGCAAAGATTATGTGCTTCGTGTAGAACATCTCTCATAGAAGATATGGATACTAAATATTTCAGATTAATATTTGGGTTTCTTATTATGTTCGTTTTGCATGACTTATGGTGCGTGCACTGTGTTTGTAGCAACTCCTATATAATGTAGTTAAATATTAGTAACAAATGTTTAAATATGTGTATTTGACAATTGCACAAATTTGTATTTAGTTGTAAATTTAATTTTAGTTAAAATGAAATTAGATGTTTATATGATATATTTAATATTATTTTTAAAAGTGAATTTATATCTTTATAGTGATCAAAATCTCATATGATTGGAATGTGATTATAGTGTAGAAAAATGTCATTGGGGACATTTTCACACTTGTTTGGGCCCTCCTTGCTAAATTGAGTTTAATGTTGCCTTGATTTAGTGTTGCAATGTCGTTGACACATTCACATTAGGTCTTGGACCCTTGTGAAATAATGAATTTAAATGGTACCTTGCTAAAGTATTTTGAACTGTTGTAACTCACTTTCACACTTTTCAAAGATCTCATTAATTAATTACACTTAATAAACCTTTTTTTAAAATTAATCTTTCCTTGTCTAAAGTATTGTAAAGTGTTGTAATACATTTCACACTTTTCTAGGCCTGTCATTAATAATTGGGCTTTCTTATGCATTAATTGGCCCTATTTTGCATCCACAAGTGTCATTTGTTGCATCTTTTTAAGGATAATCTCGACACCAATCATTAGCCAATCATAATTCAAGTTTTTTTGGCTTGTGTGGCCCAGATTTAGTGATCTAGGACTCATTCGCCACCTTGGGAAAATGGAGCCCACCTAAATATTTTAGTCTTGAACTAGATTTCACACATTTCTAAGCAATTTTGATTTTTGGTTCCATACATTATTCTTGATGGGACTCATTCCCCACCTTGGGCGAGAGTCCCCTGTGGCCCAAAATTAAAATTAATTCAAATTTCTAGCGGGATTTTACTCTCCTAGATCTTATGTTAGCTTGTAGTGTTGTAATTTAAGGAATTTTTTGCATAATTGAGTATAAGTACAAGGTTCTTTCTCTCATTTTCATCTCAAGCATTCAAGAGATCACCTAGCAATCTAACAAGCATTCAAGTGTTTAGAAGCATTCACAAGAGTATTCAAGAGCATTCAAGGGAAAATTATAAAACATTTTAGAACAACGTTCAAGCATCAATCATCATGTCAAAGATTTCATGCATCATATTTGTTATTGTCGTAACAATTGTGGTGTAGGGTTTATGATACAAGCAAGTGTTTCATTGAAGATCAACATCATTATAGCAAGACTCAAGAACCACATCCATTGCAGTCATATCAAGCATATTTGCAACCTCTTATTGCTAGGGTTTGATGAGTTGCAATATTGTCATTGGTTCATTCATCATTCTCCATTTCTATTTGATTTCATTTCAAGGATTGATTTCTAAAACAGGGTTTGACCAAGGTAAACTCCTATCCTCTAACCCAACAACATTTTCCCCTCTCCCTTATGTGTGATTTGCAAGTTTAGGTTGTAGATTTCCTAAGGAGAAAGATTGGAGAAAATTTGTAAATCATTCAAAGTTTTTAAAGTTGTCATCAAGCCTTGGCGAACCTTGGAGATCACCTACAAGTTGCAAATCAGAGATTCACATCTGAAAAACAATTAGGAAGGATAGAGAAAACATAGAAGAGCAGGATCAACCTTTGAAGCTTCAGAAAATCCCAAGTGGACTGATTCACCACTTTTGGTGAATGAGTCCTAATTCTAATCATTTTTCAAAACTTTACAGATTTGGATACCATTTTGGTACATTTTTTTTCCTCCATAGTTTTCCATAAACTAGATCATTTCACCTAGCTTGGCGAATTAGTCCTAGTCAATAGTAAAAGTAGATTTTTTAGTGTTCTAGACCTCCATTTAGCCTTCTGTGGATTTCCATGTGCACAAACTATGTTTTATATGTTTCTATGTTATTTCATTCACTTTTCTAGATCATTTAAAGTTAGTTTGCTTTTAATTAGGGTTTCACATTTGATCTTGCATTTCATTATCTTTTCTAAGTTTAAACTTAGTGGTGAACCCCTAATTATATCATATTTAGTCTAGCTAGAATAGCCCCTTGCAGATCTCTTTCTCCTTTGTAAAGGGGTCACAAGTGTTTGTTATTGAGTGAAAGTTAGTGAATTTTTTCCTTTCTAGGCCCTAAACCCTTAGGGTGGGAGAAAAAAGAGAACTTTCCACCTTTTATTTTGGTGAACCTTCATTTAGAATACCTTATTTTCTAATTTGGAGTGCATTATCTTTCTTGCATGAACATTGCATTAGGACTTGCATTGGTTAACTTGCATTTCAGGGTTTCAAATTGTGCATTGGTGAAAGCTTATATAGATTTCATTTTTGCATCCAATCTCATTGAAAATTAGTCAAATTTTGTATTTACATCTCACATACAAATCGTAAAACATGAAAAGCATAAAATTCAATTTAAAAATTCTTAAAATTTTGAAAAAAATCATCATTGGGACTCATTCGGCACCTGGGGTGAATTAGTCCCTCTGCACATTTTGTACTATATCTTTTGGAATTCAAAACACTATTTCTAAGCTTCTATTTGCTCTTATTTCCTTTTAGTTTCAGTTTCCAAAATTTATGTTACAATTATTTCATTATTCTTAGCTTATATTGCATTTGCATTCACATTGTATTTAGTAGTCCTTGTATGAGTATTTTGTGTCCTATTGCTAATACTGTAGTGAGATGAAGTTTGAGACTCATGCCATCCCACAATAATACAATTGTTGTGGATCTTGGGTTGTCAAGCTCTTTTACTCCTAATATTGACATTAGTATAGTAGGTATGGACAATACCCTTAGCAACTCTTTGCTTCCAAGTAGTATGCAAGTTGAAACAAGGAATGTTAGTGTCCCACAAGAAAACATAACTAAAATTCATTAGGACCTAGCAAACCTACAAAATCAATTGCAAAATGAAAACATTGCAACTACTGCCTTTCCTACTATAGATAACATTCATTGCATGCTTGAAAGTGAAGATGGACTTGACCTTGTGAAAAAAATAGTTGAAATATTTGGAAATCATCTCACTCCGACCACTAGTTGTCCCTTACCAACAATCAATGTCACAAGTGAAGGGGGAACTCAAATTTCTCCTCCCACAAAAATTGCCTCAATACCTACCTATACCAATCCTGAAGTCACAACAGCAATGCAACAAGTTAGTAATGTGATTCCTTCCTTAGGTATTCCTGCTAGCATCCCTAATTCCTATGTGGCATCAAATTTCATATCTCCCACCACCTTACCACCTATAAGCATTTCATTCACTTGTCCTTCAAACACATCCACTACTTCACCATTCTCACTTTCATCTCATAACACAAGTATTTACCCTCCCATAACACAACTCTTCCAAACTGTTGTCACTTCAAAATAAAATTTCCACCATCAACCAAAATCAAAATGGGCCACCTGTACATATTATGTCAAAAGCAGTCCATTTCCATTGGAGATATTGTGAACACCGATGGCACAAGGTGTAGAGGCACCTAGATTAAATAAATATGGAGGGAAGGGAGATCCTTCTAACCATGTTAATGCTTATACTGCCTTATATAGTGACTTTTTCTTTGATGACAAAATTTTGGCAAAGCTTTTCCCTAGATCATTGAATGACACCACCTTGGAATGGTTTTCTTTTTTACTAAACAATTTAATTTGTTCATTCAATGAACTTTTTGAAGCATTTGTTAACCATTTCCAAGTGCATATGACCCCTAAGATGACCTTGGTCGATTTGATGAGATGCAAGCAAAAAGAAGAAGATAAGATAATTGACTTTATCTCATGCTATCAATCTATTTATTCCCAAATTGATGTCAAGGTCCCTGGCTCTTATCTCCAAAAGATGTTCATAGAAAGTTTACAAAGCAAGATCTAAGAAAATATCACCATGATAAAATTTCCATCCTTCATGCACTTGTATACCACCCTCCGTGATTATCAAAATTTGATTATTAGTCGAGATACAAATTACACTTCTAGCCAAACTGAGAGATCTGAGCCTGCAAACTAAAAAAATTCCCAACCTTTTCGAAAAAAAATAAAGTGTTCCTTCAATTCAATCCCCCTCAACAAACAACTCAAAATTCCAATAATCAAGTAGTTTTTGTTAAAGCCATGATACCCTTTAGCTATTGGGATGTGAAAAGACAATTCACTCCCTTACCTGATACCCTTCATAGCATAATGTCCCAACTTTTAGAACAACAAATGATTACCTTGCCACATATCAAAACACCCAATACTAATAAGCCTTTACCCTCGATCTTTAGGAAAAATGCTTATTTTCCATTATCACCAACAAAATGGACATGTCACAGAACATTGCAAGAATATTAAACATCTTTTACAAGACCTCATTGATTCAATCGTCTTTAGTTAAGTGGAGTATTGATGGAGTGGGAAATAAGTTTTATTTTATAACAAAACTTACAGAGTCTTTACAGGGCTACATACAGCATATGTTTAATTTGGCCAAAGCGCCAAAACAACAAAAGAATGATGTGATGAATATTGTATAGATGATGAAATAAATGATTATATTAAACATGATCCTATCGATAATGATGATATGGATGAAATGGTAGGAGTGATAGTCGTCATTCCTCATAAGGGCCAAACTAAGAATCCTCTTTACTTTTATTTCTCCTTTAAGGATATACTTAAACATGCACTTGATGTCCTCTTTACATAGCCAACTGAATCTATGACAAGCCCACTAATGGGATACTAATAGATCCCTCTTATGGAGAGAATGTGATCGGAATTTGACACTTTTCTTGAACTCTATCAAAGATATATCACGAGTGACAAAGCATGGATCAAGAAACATAATGATATTTCTTGCCATACGATAGGATCACTCACCCTTCCATTACAAATAAGACTAGAAACATTAGATGCCTCATTCTCCATCATCCCACAATCAGACTAATTTCGTGTGAAGCTAGGCTGTCATGGTTTGCCACTCCATGAGGGTATCCTTTTGTGTCGTGATATAAGGTTTCGGCACGCTGAGTGAGGGGTTTCAGTATCGCGGCGGTGAAACATTCGTGCCCTCTGAGGTAGCACCATGGATTTATTTTTTCTGAGACCTGGGACCTATATAAAATAGCCAGGAGCTTATTTTTCTTGTCTTATCAAAGTAGGAGTAGGGGTAATGGGACTATTCCTACAGGTATGTGCTATCCACTACCTATCCATAAGACCATTGTGGGGCTAAAGGGGTTAGGCACCAAGAGATGACTAGGGCATAGGCTGCCCACATCCTGCAAAGAGGTGGAGGACAGTAGAGCAGCCACTTATCACACCTCCTCCCGGATAAAGAATGGGTGGGGTTTCAAGAGGTCAGGTGAGACAACCTCATGGTTCCTTCTTTTTCCCTTGACACCAAGAATGAAAAGAGGAATGAAATCGACAAACCGATGTCCAGCCTCCGATGACTAGTTATCTATGGTAGTTGATTTATATGTATTGAGATATTGAGAAAAATTATTAAAGAGATGAGTATTGAGTTGAGGATGACGTTGGGACATGAGCTATGACTTTCTCTATGTTTAATTGGAGTCGAGGGAGAATTTATTTTTGCTGATCCAGTTATCTTCTATTGAATTCTGCAATATGGTCCTAAATTTGTTTCCATGGATTTCTAGAAGATGGTTTCAGCATTTGCACACATCGAGCTTAATTGTATATGTGTTTTACACTGGTTTGGCTGACTATTTTTCAAGCAATATTTTAGAAGCTGATGAAGCGTTTTGGATCTATTATGGGTCTCGATGAAGTGTGTGTTTGGGTAGCCCTCATTCTAATTCTACCCTAGGATAGTTGGCACTGACCTAATTTGAATTTGAAGTTGGATGACCAACTTTGTATCTTTTGATGGTTGGAGATAGTATAATACAGAATGTGCTAGCAACAAAAATTATACACAAGAAAAGAAGGAAGATAAGTAAAACAATAGACACAAATAAGATGCTATTCTTCAAGTGTGTGAGTTAAGCATGCGGTTGTTTAGTGTGCAAAGCTTAACATTGAGTTTCTAGATGTAGTGAGAAAAAGGGAAACTCTATTATTCATGCAAGTTGATCAGTGATTGTGGTGGAATATTAGTTGCATTGGGATTGTTGTCTCTTTGCCAACAATTTTTTCATCTTTGCTTGTATCTATCATAGTGAGCCCTCTAGGTTGTAGCCCTATGGATAGTGATTCTAGAAAGTGAGTCCTTATTTCAAGCAGCGAGTCATATCTCAGACAATGAGTCTTTTTGTAATCGATTTTGATATTCTCTATAGTGTGAGTTAATCCTCACAATATTTTTACCCTCATTGGTTTTTCCACATAAATATGGTGTTATTATGTTTGTGCATTTGCATTTCATGGTTAGTCACTTAATCATTTTATGTGTTAGTTTCAATAATTGAATTTAAGGATATAATTTGTGACAACTGATTTACCCCACCTCTTAGTTGTCCTATCCAAAAATTGGTATCAGATCTTGGTTCCTTGGTGAAGAGTTTAACTACTTGAGGAAGGTTTGGGATTGCTAGCAAAATTGTCTTTTATTATCCTAGGTTTGATAGAACTAATTATGGTATCTAGAAAGTGTTCATGGAAGAATATATGGATTATTGTGGATATGATGTGGATAAAGCTTATAATAATCCCTACACTCCTCCCTCTAATGGTCTAAGGACACCTGAAGAAATTAGAGCACATGAAGTGAATAAAAAGGGGAAGTTCATCTTGAAGTATAGTTTAGTACATTCTGAGTTGATTAAGGTTCAAAATTTGAAGATAACTAAGGAAGTATGCGATACTTTAGAAAGAGCTCTTGATGGTGATGAAAGGGTAAAAGACAAAAAAATTATAGAATTTGGAAACATGGTTTTATCTTATACATATGTCCGAAGATGAGAATGTTAAAGCATATGTACAAAGATTGGATGAGGTAGTGGGGGATAAATGTAGTGTCAAAAAATATCATCATAAACATTTTCACACTTGTTTGGGCCTTTCTTGCTTAATTGAGCTTAATGTTTCCTTGATCTAGTGTTGTAATGTGGTTGAAACATTCACATTAGGTCTTGCAACCTTGTGAACTAATGAATTTAAATGGTACCTTAGTAAAATGTTGTGAAGTGTTGTAACTCACATTCACACTTTTTTAAGGTCTCATTAACTAATTACACCTAATAAACCTCTTTTTTAACATTAATCTTACCTTATCTAAAATGTTGTAACACACTTTCACACTTTTCTAGGCTTGTCATTAATAATTTTGCTTTCTTATGCTTTAATTGGCCCCATTTTGTATCCACAAGCCTCATTTATTGCATCTTTTTTAGGATAATCCCAACACCAATCATTAGCCAATCATAATTTAGTTGTTTCTAGTTTGTGTTGCCTACATTTAGTGATTTGAGACTCATTCACCACCTTGGGTGAATGGGTCCCACCTGGATCTTTCGGTCCCGAACCGTATTTCACATATTTCTATGAACTTTTTTTTTTGGTCCCATACATTATGCTTGATGAGAATCATTTTCCACCTTGGGTGAATCAATCCCATGTGGCCCAAAATCAAAATTAATTCAAATTTTTGGTGAGATTTTATTCTCCTAGATCCAATGTCAGCTTCTAGTGTTGTAATTTCAAGAATTCTTGCATAATTGAGTATAAATACAAGGTTCTTTCTCTCATTTTGATCCCAAGCATTCAAGAGAACACCTAGCAATCTAATAAGAATTCAAGTGTTCAAAAACATTCACAAGAACATTCAAGAGCACTCAAGGGAAAATTATCAAGAATTTTAGAGCAGCATTCAAGCATAAATCATCATGTCAAATATTTCATGTATCATGTTTGTCATTGTGCTATGTATTGTGGTGTAGGGTTTGTGATTCAAGAAAGTGTTTCATTCAAGATCAACATCATTCAAGCAAGAGTCAAGAACCACATCCATTGTAGCCATCTCAAGCATATTTGTAACCTCTTACTGCTAGGGTTTGGTGAGTTGCAACATTTTCATTTGTTCATTCATCATTCTCCATTACTATTTGAGTTCATTTGAAGGATTGATTTCTGAAACGGGGTTTGACCAAG